>JAECUM010003599.1:0-19361 GCA_016617855.1 Megalonaias nervosa | reverse complement strand
AGACTCAAACCCACACAGACAGAGATGAGATGGCAATGACCGGTAAAGATGTGCCTTTTAGACCACTCTGCCACCTGGGGTCCCCACCTTGATATTTGAAGCATGGGGATATGAGTGTGACTACATGAGACACTGTCAGATCAAGATATATAAAATGACAAAGTTTTCACTAAATATCTTCATTTGTTAAAAAGTTATACCCATACATGGCCAGAGCTCATGGATATATATTTTCCCTTTCCAGACTGTGACCTTGAAGCAGGGAGAGTGTTTAAGGTATGTGACAAATTGTCTAGTCATGATATATAACTGATTCAAGTTTCATTAAAGCATCTCATGTTCTCTCATGTGCTTATACTTAATACAAGCAAACAATTCACATAATTCCATTTTCCCTTGCCATGACCTTGACCTGTGACACGGGATATGGCTATGGTATGTAACACACCATCTATACATGATATATAATCAGCTAAAGGATTAAAATGTCTTCAGTTGTTCCAAAGTAATGTTCTGGACAAGGATAAAAGTCTTAGAATTACATTTTCACTTGCTGTGTTGTAGTCCATGCATCTATCTGTACCTTCATCTGTTAACACTTTTTCTTGTCTAACCCATGACTTTGTAATGGTTGGAAAGATTTTCATGAAACTTTGACCAAGTTTATATCATAACTAAATGAAGTGTTGACGGTCATATATAGACACCCTTTCTCATGATCAAGGTCACAACACAGCAAGTGAAAATGTAATTCTAAGACTTTTATCCTTGTCCAGAACATTACTTTGGAACAACTGAAGACATTTTAATCCTTTAGCTGATTATATATCATGTATAGATGGTGTGTTACATACCATAGCCATATCCAGTGTCACAGGTCAAGGTCATGGCAAGGGAAAATGGAATTATGTGAATTGTTTGCTTGTATTAAGTATAAGCACATGAGAGAACATGAGATGCTTTAATGAAACTTGAATCAGTTATATATCATGACTAGACAATTTGTCACATACCTTAAACACTCTCCCTGCTTCAAGGTCACAGTCTGGAAAGGGAAAATATATATCCATGAGCTCTGGCCATGTATGGGTATAACTTTTTAACAAATGAAGATATTTAGTGAAAACTTTGTCATTTTATATATCTTGATCTGACAGTGTCTCATGTAGTCACACTCATATCCCCATGCTTCAAATATCAAGGTGGGGACCCCAGGTGGCAGAGTGGTCTAAAAGGCACATCTTTACCGGTCATTGCCATCTCATCTCTGTCTGTGTGGGTTTGAGTCTCAGGCGCAGCCAATGTGGGTATGTGAGAAAGCTGCCAGTAGCTTCCTGTTGGTCGGTGGTTCTTACCAGGCTTTTTGCAGGTTCTTCTTCCAGCAGTTATACTGGCCACCATAGATAGCCTATTTTGGACTGAGAAATGATGAACTGAAACACAACAAGGTCAAGGTCACAACTAGGGATAATCTAGGGTTTTTTTTATGCCCAACTAGTGATTCAACATGTAGTATTTGTTATGTTTGACCATCCATCCATCCCACCTTGTTTTAGTTTTGTGTTTTTGTAGGCCAGTTTTAGGCACTTTGGTGGGATATCTGTGTCCTGTGAACCCATTTCTGTTATTTTTTTAAGAACATTTATGTTTGAGAAGGACATCCACCATTGCCCACACCACCATCAAACTTCAACATAACTGCTTCTTGCTTTTGAATTGTAGGTGAGAATTTAATTTTCAAATCTGAACACAAAGAGTCCTAATTAACTCTGTTAAAATTTTAATTTCTTTAATTCTCCATGTTGATACAATTTTGCCTTTTGTTGAAATAATTCAGTTGTGAACCATTATTCAGCATTCCAGAGCCTCCCCCACCCCAATCAGCCCCCATCTCCACACCTTACCCACCACCATGCCCTGTGAGGAGTTGATATATTGGAATATATTGCTCGATTGGTTTTTATCTTATCTTCCCAAACATTTACTAGATTTCTTTGCTGGTGATCAAATCTCAGGTGCAGAAACTCATTGCACATACGTTGCATGGGATAATTGACCTCTTATTTTTCATTATTCTTGTCTTTTATTGCATTTTCTTAATAGCTTTGTGAAATTTTGCTCATGTGTTTCAGTAAAGTTTTCTAAGAGCATCTTTTAGAGATATCAGGTAGGTGAATAAAATTTGACTTGGATGTTCAGCATGACTTCTGGTATGCTCTTGTTTTGGTTGTTTGATTAATTTATTAACTGGAATCAAAATCGACACATCTTGCCAATTACTTGTATTTATCTTAGGCATCTATCACACCAAAACTTGCTTATGTTAAACAGCATAACAGGTACTGGAAATTTGACCTTAACTGTTTGTGTATGTGTATGCTCCTTTTCTTTTCTTAAACCCAAGATAAACAAAGCCTGAAATTTTGAATATTTCCATGCATTATCTTTCCAAGTATTGGTCCACACATCAGATGGGGGGAGATGGTGACTCAGTTGGTAGTGCATTGGGCTTGTAATCCAAGATTTGCAGGTTCAGTACCTTACCAGGCCATCCCAGGTTGGGACCTTGGTGCATCCTTGGAAAAGGCACTTATCTCAAATTTTTTTGGTGTGATATTGCCAATAATGTAACTAAAGTGCTGTTACCCCTCCCCCTCAAAAACAACACACAACATCAGTTATACAAAATTTTTTAGATTTCTAAATAATAAATATACAGTTTCTCGATACCAAAGTTGGATTACAAATACACTAAAAGCTTCTGTCGCAAATAACCACAAAATTGGACTACTGTGCAATGACAGTCACTTTTCATCATTTTGAGCAGATATATATTTAATCAGACCACTCCCCAAGCTCCACTCCCCACTTAAGACCAGTCACTTGTCTTAAGGACACATTATAATTGAATCTATTTTGTAGCATTATACATTATTTTCCTGCTGACTTTGCCTTTACCTGGAATGAATTGATTTGGCACATTATCCTTTTGTCAAAGTTTTCTCTGTTGTCAGCTTTACTACAGTAGGGTTGGGAAATTTGCATTTTATGAGTCTGATGTTCTTAGCATTTTGGTTTCCATGTCTGCAGTCATTATTCAGATTTGCGTTTAAGTATCATTTCATAGGTTTCCTGTGAATCTGTTTAAATTTCAGCATAATCTTGTTATTTTCTTTGTTTAAATATAAAATTCTGCTATTCATATATGTTAGGACCATTGAACTTTTTACATATATTCTGAAATTTAACAAAAAATACTAATCATGTTAGGAAACAAAACAGATTTGATTGTATGTTCTTAATATCTGGAGATGTGCAAAAAAACCCCAATATTTCACTTGTTAAAATAAAACTGTCTGGACTCCCATTTAAACAGAGATGTTGATCCGTTGCTGGTTGTAGAGTATGTAATACAAACTGAAACCAGTTATGGAGTGGTGGTAACTGCACCATGCCAGCAGATGGAAGGGACCACCTCCACATTCCTTGAGGCACTACCTTCTATGAATATTTAGCTTTCTAACAAGTCTCGTTCATGAGGTAACAAATATGGAGATGATAGCCCCTTAACGGGCTTTGAAAGGCCAGGGGTGATATCTATGCAAAATAGACAAGGTCAGTTTTTCACTCAATAAAATATTGCCACGATGTTTTCAGTGAAGTTTTCAATCAAAGAATGAGTTACAAGATATGGTTTCTATTGAAAGGATGGAATAAGTATATTGACTTCCATCTTAAGAAGCAGCCTATTTCAGCCATTGCATTCAATAAAGTCTTGCTTTAAATCTTTATTGCAGAATTTGATTTATAGTACTATTTCTTGTAATGTATTGTACATAAATATTTTTTTTTCAAAATAAGAAAAATGATGTGCCAAAGTATTTTTTTATTTGTGGGAAGTGATTGTATATGACAGAATAAAAAGGACCTTACATTGAAGTGGACTTCAAAACATATTTAATTGCCAAATATAAAATTCATGTGTGTCCAGCATGATTACTCGAAATGTATCTTGCACATGTACAATGTTATTTCTTCATATATAACATTATGTATATTGGCATTATTTAAGTTCAGAAATGGATATTTGTGACACGAACATAAATATCCCATTGTAACACCTCTTTCTCACACCTCTTAGTATATGAAGGAAATGGCTTGAGAGTTTCAAAGATATATTTGAAGCTATTCGTTTTGTTTCACTTTTTGTTTTCCTTCTTTTTTTTCACTTCATAATATATGAAAGAAATGGCTTGAGAGTTTTAAAGATATATTTGAAGCTATTCCTTTTGTTTCACGTTTTGTTTTCCTTCATTTCATCATATTGCCAACAATTGTACATCATTATACATATTTCCCCTCCCCAGTAACTCTTATATCTTGAAGCTATTTTGTGTTTCATGTATCTTTTTTTTTTCATTGTTAGTGCATCATACTGCAAACATTAATTCACTATCTGTCTTTGCCCCCCTCCATTTAACTTGATATTTTGCACATGATCAATTGGATATCATTTAGAAGAATTTAGAAATTGTTGTTCTCTTCAGTAGCATATTTCTAATGAGAAGGATTCACATTTACTACAGTACTTGCCATCATGACTTGTCTCAGATAGAACTATTTAGGCAAGTTATAAGATATGGCCTTTGGAGATTGGAAAAACTCTGCAAGAACTTTTGTGGCTCAGGCATTAGCATGTTGGACTCGAGACCAGAAGGGCACAGGTTGAAATCCTGTCCAGACCAGGTTGTAGAGCATTTCCTTGGTCAAGACACTTTGCTTCAATTGCATTGGCACAGTATATCCTTGTGTGTGTTGACATGCCTTTACACACCAGTTGGTCAATAAATTACGAATACAGCTGCCCACTTTCTTTACCAACATTGCCTTTCCATCACACGTCATAGGGAATATCCATAGTTGTTTGTACAGATTTTATTTTTCTTTCAAATATTGCCGGAGTTGGTTATCATATACTCTGTACATGAAAATTATGATGATATTCCCATTCTTAATGCTTACAAGACTAGTGTATCCTCTCAAAAATATCATCGGTTGAAAATTACAGTTGAACCTTTTTCCTATGCTCAACAGAGCAACCAACTAAAATGGAAAGTTGGAAATTAGATACATTTATTTGTAAGCAGATGACCTTAATGAGTTTCATTTGTTTGGCATACATTTGATAGGATTTCTGCTGGAATAAGTTATACTACTTTAAAATTCACATGCAGTTTGCTAATCTATTAGCCTCAATTTCACTGTAAAAATTGAATAATTTTTCTGGCCACTATCTTGTTATTCTGATTTAGTTTTGCTAGGACCACATATATGGAGTAGTGTATAACTTTATCTTCATTATTTTGTATTCTTTAACTCAAAATGGACCCCACAGTAAAGTATTGATTTGTTGATAAAGGTTTTAAAGTCAGTCAACACAATGCTCTCTCTCTCTCTCTCTCTCTCTCTCTCTCTGTTGGTTTAAAGGTTAAGTTCTAAAAATGCTAAGGTAGGATTTCTTAAAAAAAAACTTCAGGAATATAAACCCATCCAAATAAATGTTAATGTAGTACAACAAGAACACTTTCTTTTGATGTGGAGTTTAATGCCATTTTTCAGCATTTGATAGGCTATACATGGTAGGCAATATTTTTGGTGGAGAAAAAAAACGGGGAAAACCCTGGGAAGAACCACTGACTCACAGGGAGCTACTGGCAAACTTTCTTACATGCCATGTTGGTTGTGCTGAGACTCTAACTTGTGCAGACATGGGTGTGTGTATGTGCGTGTGTGATTTTTAATGTAGCTTTAAAATTTAAGTCATATTACCCTGATACCTGCAGTGTGTCGGTTTGTAGTGATATCTAGTACTGAGGCATCATGCAGCAGACATGTCCCACCATGTCCAACCCAGTCACATGACCCTGACACCAGGCCATCCAGTCCTAACACTAACCTCTTAATGCTAAGTCTATGATATGACTCGGCGTGGGTTTGAACCTGTGACGTCCTGCATCCGAGGCAGATGCTGTAACCACTTAGGCCACCGGAGGAGTCTTGAACAGATGTGAGTTGTGTGAGTGATCTGTAAAGGCGAGCACCACAGCTCACTCAGCAGCTCCAGGGCCCTAGACAGCAAGACAAAAGATAGAAGTCAGAGATGTTAAAATTCTGTAAAATGTATATTTAAGTGAACAAGTAAAATATTGTATGATCATGGTTTCCGTAATTTGATTCCTTGTCAGGTAACTGGAAAAACACATGATGTTGAGTAGGGAAATTACAGTTAAAGAATGTAGGCAGTTGACCCTAGGGAGTCACACCTTCTCCAGCCAAGTTATCCTCTTGCAGGAGGTCACACTGGTCCAGTTTTCATAAATTTGATCAGACATCATGGATGATGCATGGGTCCTTTCCATAACAAAAGAGGGTTACTAGTTTCACTTCCAGGACCCACAACTTCTTTCAAGGACCTCCATTTGGTTCCACTAGTTTCAGATGGTATTCCAAAAGGAAGAGGTGTACACCCATCTAAAGGAAGGTTGCGGTAGAGAGGGTTACAAACATGCAGAGTCTAGGATTTTATTCTTGAATTTACTGGTTTTGAAAAGGAGGGAAAAAGTTTTGACTCATTATCAGTCTTTCACCATGAAACAAGTTTCTTCTGGAAGAGCATTTCAAGATGAAGACATCCATCTCAGTCAGAAATGCCATAAAGTTGATTGATTGGGGAGTCAATCTAGATCTTCTGGATTCCTACCTTTGCATTCCGATATTCCTGTCCCACATGAAATACTGCAGTTTTGTCTGGAGATCTTTCAGTTTTGGGCTCTTCCATTGGCCCACATTTCCACCTATAGATCCATTACCAGGGTGATGGTTGTAATAGCTGCTCACTTGAGGTCTTTAGGGATCCATATCATCCAGTATTTCAGTGGCAGACTGATGTAAATGTCCTAGCTCATTTGGAAGATAGTGACTCTGGGCTTAATCCCCAATGAGGTGAAGTTGGATCTGATCCTTTTTTACATGTCATTGAATTTTTTCACCTGCCAAGGGATAGTGCATGAAACATTGCATCATCACCATACATATAAACGTATGTGCAGACAATCATGTTATCACAACTTCACTGACATTAAATAAAAACATTAAGTTTCTGTCTTTGAGATACATTGGATGGCATAATATATGCTTAATTACCGGTAGATGCAGTCTTTGCAGCTCATAAAAGCTCAGTAGAAGCTTCGAAGGTAATGCAAGTGTCATTAGGGTTCATCTTTGCACTCACTAGAGACTAGATGGTATGGTTGTTCAATCTTCCCTGCTGAATTTTCTAAGTGAAGCCTGATCAGTACTGATCTATTCATAATGACCATAGTGTTAGGATTGTCAGAACTGTATCTGATACAGTTTGACCACTGATGCTTGTCTCTATAGAAAATTGAACATGCATCACGGTTGGGACTGACCATTTCATTGGGGGAAGGGCTGTGATAATATTTCAAGTTTGATGGTGGCTTTACTGGTAATGCAACAGTAATAAATATCTCTGTCCAGTATAGGTATTAACACCTTATCAGCATAAATCAACTGTGCAAACACAAGCATGTGCTTATTATTGTCTTTCTGTCAATCTATTTAATGGCTAAAATCACCCCAAAAATATGGTCAGTTAATAGTATTTAATAAGATTAAAATAACAAATAAAAGTGAATTAATCTTAATATTAAATTCAGTGTGTTGAATACGTTACAGGTGATGCTCCAATTTTGATGGACATCGTACACTCCATATTGACTTAATGTCAGTATGTTGTTTGGTTGTTTGCAGTATGTGCAAAGACTCATGCTCTCCATTACTGCTGTACCTCACAAAGCAAAACTCTGTCATCCAGGAGCTCTGAAATTTTAATTTTGCTGGGCTTTGCTTGCTTTGCTGATAGCTTATTACTTCCTGAATCAACTTTAAAATAGAAATCACGCTTGAACACTATTCTGACAGCCGAAATAATAATGCTTTGCATTTTATATATAGATTAAAATGTGTCTTCAGTGAAACACTGTTATTCACAAACTTGCCAGTAATCTTGAATACAAATGGCTTAAACATTCTCATTCAAGGCATTGATGTGTAATAATTTTTGTTCTTCAGTACATATCTAGCATCTCTTTGATTTACTTACAACTAATTGGATTATTCTACTTCGTTAAATATGTTAATGCAAATTAGCACAATGGGCTCCCGCACAGCAGTCTTTAAAGGACATGACACATCACCTTAGCTATTTTCAGCCAGTTAAGTAATATGTGAAATGGTCTTTGTTTATACCTGACCTATTTGCTTTTTAATTGCCTTTATGACAATTTGCAGTATAAGCTGCCATAAGGATAGTTTTACATGAGCTAAAAGCAGGACTGTCTACCTTTTTATACATGCCTGAGGCATTTATTAAAGTGGGCTTTTTTGTTGTTTTTTTCTTTTTTTAAACTGAAAATTGTGTTTTTCTAAACACAACTGTGTTTTGAGTGGTTTTGGGAGTTAAAAATTGTGTTTCTCGTGTGACATGTCGGTGTTTAGGCAGGTATGCATAAGTTAAACTTGTGCATAACAAATACCAGCATATATTTATATTCAGTGAAGTAGCTAGAGGAAGTGGATAGGCCTTGTGCTATTAATTAAGATTTAGATTTTATCCACTTAATATACTTATGGTAAAATGCTGATATATGTGAAGATTCTTTGATTTTTGGGGGAATATTAATCCATATAATTCATTAATAGAAGCAGTTACTAATGTTTTACATGACATGTGCTTAAGCCAGCACTTAATCAATCTCAGTTGTTTTTTCTTTGAATTGGTAACATTAAACAGTACATACTGAGTTGGAAGATTTATGATTATTCACTGAATGTGTATTGCCAGTAGATGATGCATAGGTCAAATGACTAGTCAGTCTTTGCTAAATCAGAGCATACAAGATGAGAGAGACAGGGATAAGTTGAGTGGGTATGTGATCCCCAGTGGTGCTGCAGGTATTGGCCATTTGTTAATAAGCTAGAATTGTGTCTAAATATCCACCCCACCCCTATTATTGCTGTCACTGCTAAGAACCATGTTATGCTGCGGCACAGGGCAAAATAGCAAATGCACATTTGAATCCACCATTGAACAAATGTGCATCCATTGCCAATCTGACTGGCAGAGTCACCTCTTTATAATTTCAGACAGTAGTCTTTCTCAGTCTTAAGGGTTTTGGTGTATAGGCATGCATATATGGCATTCCAGGTTCAGTGACTACCATTTTCCTAATTAACCTTGCAAATCCCAAATGCAAAAGGAATGTCACCTTTGCAACAGTTGGCTGTCACTATGCAATCTATTAGTCTTTTTTCAAAGTCACATCAACAAAATTAGGGGTGAAGCCTGCAAACACAATAACATGTTGGAAAAAAACCAACAGATTTTCTGGGTGAATGGTGAATTATGAGGTGTCTGCTAAAATTACAGTGTCTTGTCCATTTCTCGCACTATAATTTTATGCTTGTAATACGCTACC
Source organism: Megalonaias nervosa (assembly GCA_016617855.1). Classification (NCBI taxonomy): domain Eukaryota; kingdom Metazoa; phylum Mollusca; class Bivalvia; order Unionida; family Unionidae; genus Megalonaias; species Megalonaias nervosa. The sequence continues at coordinate 9,801 of JAECUM010003599.1, read as the reverse complement.
ATCAGTGTTCACAACATTGCAGATGTATAAAAATTGGCTTAAATAACTTCATGAATACATGAGGGGTGGGAGGACAATCCATTCTAGTCAGGTGAAGTTCACAGATTGTTATTCAAGCAAAAGTCTTAACTATGGTCTGTGTAAAGCATTAATAGGAATAGTTTGGTTGGTTTTGTGGGGTTTAATTATCACCATTTTTCAGCACATGACAACTAGTATACATGATAGAGGAAGAACCACCAACCCATGGAAAGCTGCTGGCAGGCTTTCTCACATACACATAACCCATATTGGTCAAGCCAAGACTCAAACTCACCCAGACATAGGTGAGATGTGTGAGTTATCCATTAAGGTGAGTGCCTTATTCCACTATGTTACTTAGGGCCCATGAATGGGAAAAAGAGTAGTATAAATAAACAGAGCCATCAGGCATTCTTCATTAGATTGATGGCAGCATGTAAAGTTTTCATTTTTAAACAATGTTGTTCTGTGTGTGCAATCCTTTCTGAGTCTTAGAAATAAACCAGAGAAATTTGGATGTCAGTTTGGATGCTTGGTTGATAACTTTGGTAAAAGCAGCAGATAGTTTTCTTTAACTGGATTTTATTGTCAATAAAATTATATTTTGGATGAAAATGTTTACACCAGAAATGAGTTAAATTTAAGTTGCTTGTTGAGTCTTTAAAATCCAGATGTCCAAGTCAGTTTTGTCCAATTGTAGGAAAATGTTTTGCCTGTATTGAAATTGCCAGGAGTGGTAATAACACTAGAAAGTCCACAGTTTGCTGGGAGGCATAAGAATGGAAGTATCATACAAGCATCGTTGGTGGCAGTTTCTCATTGTCAAAATGAATGGCCTTCTTTGGTCTGCTTTTTCTTCATCATGATACATGTACTTTGATGTTGTTAGTGGTTGCCATGATTGTTGGAGCATAATTGAACTGATCCCATCTTTAAAAGGCTTGTTATCACAGTGAGATGTAGAGTTCTGGGAAAATCTCTTTAAATAAGAGTATTTAGGCCATATTAATAGTTTAGCTGTGTTACTTGGTCTTCTCTGAATACATTTTTTGTCACTGGACTATTACTTGAATGAAGTTTTGAGATAACTTGTATTAAGTTTAGTTTTTATAAAATCTTTCCTGAACTAACTGTGCAGGAACTTTTAATGTGAATGCTGATAAGTCACATGCTAATGCATGACATTTTGACTCACTGGAGGCATCTTGCATGAGAGAAAAGGTCCGTTCGGGATATGAAATGAATCATGATATTGGTCCCCTTAACTTTTTGAATTTGGATGTCAGCATACCATTCATGGTCAGACATTTTCAACCAGATATCTAGATTTACCTTCAGCACTGCTAAGTTCTTTCCCTTCTTTGGCTGTAAGTACTGCTCTGATAACATCTTCATCTTGTCAGCTAATAATGGAGTTTGCATGCCAAAATTTGTCATACTTGCCAGTGTCAAAGGTTGCAGTTCCTGTATGCTCATGGAGTTCATAGACCTGGACAGCTCTGCCACAAAATTTGCTGCAGAGTCTTCAATAATTTCACTTGCATTACTTTCTACAATGAGGCCTTCAAATTCGTCACCTGGTGTTGCTAGAGCAAGTGGGTGATCATTGTTGAGCAGGATTCCTCATCATGGTTACCAGTTTCAGTCAGTTGAAAAGTCTGCTGCTCATGCATGCACTTTTGATATGTTTGCATAATGCCGAGTGCATTATGTTATGTTATCCATCCATCCGTCTGTTAGAATTTCATTTTTCTACCAATTACAAGACTTTTTGGATGACTTACACTTAGGGTAAGGAAGACCTCTATCATGTTTGCAGTCAGAATCTCAGAGATCAATGTTGCTGTGACTGAAAGAAATAAAGGTTTCCACACAATAACTCTAGTTGTCCATCATCCACAGTACCAAACTTTCTGGATGGATTGCAGTTGTGGTAAGAACCCTGTTGATTTTGGATTAAAAGGTCAGATATCAAGGTCATTGTGACTGACACAAGAATAACTAGTCCTCCAGAATCTACTGCTGCCAGACTTTGTTGCCAACTGCACTTTTGATGAGGACCCTATCAAGTTGGGGTCAAAGAATAAACATGAAGTCACTGACTGAATGAAAAAAATGGTATTTTTTGCATAAGAATTTAAATAATCTTCATAAAAGAGTATTAAACATGGTGGGTCTACTATACGAGCGTACACTGTTTGTTTACAATCAAAAATAGTTCTAACGTGTGAATTTTTTTTTTATGTGTTGTGTGGTATGAAGCAGTGCAGTATGAAATTACTGTTTAATGAAAAAAGGAGCTGCTAGTGTCTATATGTGAGATTATTTGAACAATGACTAATAAATTTACACTCATCCTCAGGATAGTGTACATGATGCATAAGGTGAAAGCATGTTTATCAAATACAAGAAAGATAATATTTTCATATGTTCAACCAGCCTTTGGTATTTTCAACTTTCATTAGTATTACCAGTGTGCAAGACCCAGTAATTTGTCAATTTTCACAGGACTAAATTTGGTTTTGTTTTGTTTCCTGAGGTGCAGGAATGCTAAGACATGTAGGATGTAGCTTAAATTCAGAATTTATCATCAGGTACTGATGTTTTGCGCATTTTGTGGTAGTTACAGACCACAAACACAATCCTTGCAGTAGTGCATTTTATACTTTTTCATTTGTTTAACCCACTTTCAATGTTCAGGGAGATTTTGATAAATATTTTAGTTGGGTTTTTTTTGTCCAACCACAACAGAGGTGTGTCTGCATGTTCAGGTTTGACTTTGTTCAGGCACTGTGATGGGGCATTCATGTTCTTTGAACAGATTTCGTGGTTGTTTTTCTTTTCACTTTGGTAATGCTCACAGTACTTATAATTGTACATTAGAAACTTATGATATATACATGCTTACAAGTTGAGTCCAACTATACGCAACAACTGCATAATGTGCTAGCAGATCAGGGTCTATATTGTTTCTTCTACTGATTACCACTAACAAACTGCATAGACCCAAATGTGCTGGCACATTATGCAGTTGCTGTTGGTCTTTGCAGTTTGCAGTTGGACTTGATTTTTAAGTGAACACATATGGTACTACTGTTTGAATTATCTGTCAATGTATTCCTTTAATTTCAGTTAGCTTGACATTGTTTTTTTTCAATTTTTCATCCCACCCTTTTTTCATCTTCTAATAATTTTTCTCTGCAGGCTTAGTAAGTTCATATTTCCTTTCCATGGGCTTGATCGACTCGAGATGAACTGAGAACTGTGCTTTGATCCTTTGTTCAAATACCAATCTTTAAATGTGAAAATTCTTTGTATCCTTTTTCAGGAACAAAACAAATTCATACTAATGTCATCAACTCATGAAAATTAAAGAAAAAGACTTAAAATAAGAACTATATGGTTTTCTTGTTAATGGTACTAGTAGATTGCAAATTTAAACCAGTTGTGTGATATTTGAAGATTGGAGAACACTGCCTTTATAGCATTGTGGTACAGTGGACATCACAAGGTGCCAGCCTATTTGCAGGTGGAAGCTACATTAGTTTCATTACCAGCAGAACAAATGCTTGTATCTTATTTATCCACCCCTTTCTATCATACTTCATAGTTGATTCCAGCCATTTCTTCGCTGACTCCCTTATCTACAATCATCCCTCTGGTGGTAGTGCTTGCTGTGTCATCAATCAAGGATCTTGTAGATGATGTTGTGAGTGTCCCATCATTTTAATATTTTTGCATTTGAATGTTTTCTTGGATGTTGATAAGCTCAGAATGTCCATATGCATATTTTTAGCCATATTTCTCCAATGCTAAGACCATGCTCAAACATAAGTCTGTCCCCTGCAAAGTTACTGCAGTTCCACTGGGTATAAAACTGGCACCTTGGTAGCCTTGTGTAAATCATACAGTATCTGTAAAATATTTAATTGTTCAGTTTTGATTCCCTTGAAATAAAATGCAAATCTTTAATAAGTTTTCTATGCTCTTCATCACCCAGTAACAATTTTACACATCCTTTCTGCTTGCACTATGATTTCACATGTGTCTTATTATTGGCTGTCCCAATGTCACAGTATGCAAAACTTTCAGAGTTCCTTAATCCAATCCCTTTAATTCCTCCAATATCATTATCACATTAGAAGTCTTCAGCATACATAAATTGGTGATGGACGTCACAAAGAGATGGATTTAGGTATTATGGTGTAAAGCCCTTATCTGATAATGCACCCACCTCTATCTTTTTTACAGTTACTAGGCTTGCCATTGGGCTTATCATTGGAAAAATATTGTATTCAAGTCTATTTGTGAAATTACGTATTTACTCACTTTTTTGGGGTTTTTTTACATTATCTTGAATTGTTTTTTTTTCTGTTCTTGTTGTTTGCTTGCTTGCTTGCTTGTTATTAGTATTACACTGCAGTTTAGTGCTAAACACAAAGATACAAATACCCGTAGATGCTACTTTGTGTGAATTTATCAATCGTAGCAGACCTCTAGGATTTTGATGTAGAAGTTATAGCCAACAAAGAAAGAAATGCACACAGATAATGTTGTCATTGTTTTGGCTTTAAAAATTGTGTGGTATAAATATCCTGTGTTCTGAATGTCAAGGAATGTCAGTTGGATCTGGGAGCAAGTATTGAGAAGTTAATTGCAGGTTTATCATCATATCATAACCAGAATGGATGTAAGGTCAAATATATTCAGAAGTGTCTGTGACCCTTTCTTTCTGGTCAAATAATACTCTGTGCATATAGTTTTTATTCAGCGATATATTCAGAATAATTGTGATTCCCTATTACTGTTAAATAAAGGATATGCTGTATATACTAGTATGTAAATTGAGTCCAACTACAAACTGTATAATTCCATATTTAATGTTACATGTTGCACTGGCTCATCTGGGTTGATGCTGCTTGTTAGGATTAATAAGTTGAATAAAGTAACATAGACCCTGATCTGCTGGTGTATTATGCAATTGCAGATAAGGGTCTATGTTGATCGCAGTTTGGCACAACTTTAAAATTAGTATATATGGTAGTGTGCATCCTTGCATGTACTTTTACATTACAGTTCGTAAAGTTTTAATCATTAAAACATTTTGTACTAGACTATAATTTTTTTGGTGAAAGAAGATTACAGTCTAATTGTGCTTGTCACATGTCTTCTCTTTTGTATCTTAATTGTTTTTAATGATTGTGTCTCTTGATTTGTATCAGATTGTGAATGTAATTTGACATGTGTCCAAGTAATAATGGTACAGTTTTCTCCCCCATAACAATCTTCTTCAGAGCGATGAAAAGAAAAAGCATTTTTAGGGGATGCATTCATACATTGAAAGTGTGACATGAAAAATTTCAACAAAAATGCATTTAAACAGTTGGAAAATAGATACAGTGTTAAACAGGTAGCAAGAGATTAAATCTTTGTTTTTTTACAAACTTACCACCAATTACAGCGTTTATTCCGTATACAAGTTGCATATAGTTTTAAGTTTTGCTAAAATAAGTCCTAAGGTAGACACAAAATGTTCATTTATCAACTTCAATAAATCCATTGAGAAAAATTCAATCTATTTCCCTATTTAAGTAGTCCTTGCTTACAGTGTGCTATTAGGAGATTCTCCTTGTAGGGGTGAAATTATTGATCAGTATATCGATACATTTTCCATATCGATACCCACATTGATACAAGAGGTGAAGAATTGATACAAAATGATACCATACACATGTTACTTAATTTTCAGCAGTTGTGGAAAATTATTAGTTGTATACCTTCATATTCTTTAAACTGAGAATTCATCTCAGATAGCTGTAGCAGGCACATGCTCTCATTTCTGTATACAAATTGACACAAGGTGACTAACTCATGTGGTTTAAAATTTGCCCCCCTCCCCTCCATTTCATACTAATTTATTTTAACCTGTAAACAGTCACTGATAATACACATCAGCTTAAAAAAGACATTCCAGATTTGTTCCCCAAGTACGATTTAAGTACATGTACTTTAGTGATTATTTAATAACCACTTTTATGAAGTTTCTTGAGCACTTTGCTTCTTGTCTTGAGTTGAATTTGAAGGCTATACTTCCAGTGTGTCATGTAGTGAAATATGTTACATTCAGTTCTGATTGATAGTTTGTTCATGTCCAAGGTAAAGCAATAACCACCAATCAGAACCAACTGTAGCATATTCACTGCATGACACCAGAAGTATTGGCATCCAAACTCAATCCAAATACATACAAAGCAATAGAAAAATTTCACATAAAAAGTGGCTGTTAAATGATCTTTAAAGTACTTAAATCACACATAAGGAACAAGTTTGGGATGTCTCGTTTTGTGCTGATATATGTATCAGCAACTGAAAGTGCTGATGGGATTAAAACAACATTAACACAGAATCAGCAAGCAGAGCCAAATGAAATAGCCCAAAAGGTTGAAAAAAAATCACTGACACGTAACAGGTGGTCTGTTAGGAAGTATCTTTTTTTATCTTGTCAAGGATGAGAATGGCATATGAATAGATCACACTGTAAGTCAGTTTGTCTGTAATCTGCATAATGGAAATATGAATTGCATGTCAGCACAGAAAATGGCACCACCCTATCATGGAATTACCTTCTTAAGATAAAATGACCGCCATTGATCAGCCCACAATTTATTTTATATACCAGTTATCTATTTGCAAGCTTGGTGTGAATCTTTCTGTAAACACAAGTTTATACTTTTTTTTCATATTTATGAGACTTTTGCAACTTTATTGCATTTTGCATGTGGTTGAAATATTTTTCAAAAAGAAAAACACTGATTTTAAAGGAATAGATAAACTAGTAAAAAGGTGGAGCTTTTTTTTATAAATTGGGGATTAAATCAGATTCCCACATTGAAAAGACACTAATTTTAAAGGAATAGATACACTAATAAGAAGGTGTGGCAGGATTTTTTGTGTTTTTCTTTTAATTCTATGATTAAATCAGACTCCCAGTTTGAAAAGACATTGATTTTAAAGGAATAGATGCATTAATAAGAGGGGGGGGATTTTTTTTCTAATTTTGAGATTAACTCAAACTCCCAATTTGAGATACTATTCATATATTGCGATGATGAAGATCCATACAACTTAGACAGATATTGAAAAAATAGAGGATTTGAAAATGTTGGAAAGAGTTGAAGAATTTTATGATGCATTTTTATATTCAGCAAGCTTTTTTTCTTGACATTTAATGAACTTGAGTATGATATTTGTTATTAGATTATCATACAACTGCATGCATTTTTATTATATTTGTTATTGGTTTGTCTTATAACTGCATGCCTTTTGCATTGCTCAGTGATGTTATTTTATGACATAGCTGCAGTGTATCAGAGGTGCATGTAATTTGTATATTCTGCCCTGGATATCATACAACTTGGAGCTTCATTTTGATGTTGAACTAGTTTTCACTCCCAGTCAATCAAAAGCCAAATGTCCAGCCTTCTTGACTGGCAGACATGTAATCTAGAAGCTCTGACTCTAGCTTATAGGATCATTGGGACTGATGTCATTCTGCAAACAAATCAAATATCATTTTATGATTAACTTGTATTACAGCTTATTGTTTTTTTCGATGCCCCTGCTGCTGCTATTCATTCATCAGTGTGTCCATACACCCACCCATCAGTCCATGCCAAGAGGCATGTTAGCAGGATTGGGAAAACATCACTTAACACTGACAAATAAAATTTAGAGAAATATTTGTGTTCATATGTAGATAACCTAATTAGATTCTCAGGTTGCACTTGTTAAAATTGTTTACTTTTATTATATAAAAAAAAAATTGTGATTATACAAGCGGTAATTGAGATCAGCAATGTAATTTAGTAGGCACGCTTGAATTTATACTATGTGGGCGAAAATTTAATTTTCATGTCACTAAAGTAATATAGGTATTGCAAATTAGTGCCTGTTACAGAAATAGCTGTTTTATAGGTATTGTCAGACTAGTATCTATTACTGGAATTACTGTTTTATAGGTATTGTCAGACTAGGATCTATTACTGGAATTACTGTTTTATAGGTATTGTCAGACTAGTATCTATTACTGGAATTACTGTTTTATAGGTATTGTCAGACTTGTATATATTACTGGAATTACTGTTTTATGGGCAATGTCAGACTAATATCTATTATTGAAATCACTGTTTTATAGGTATTGTCAGACTAGTACAAAATTATTGAAATCACTGTTTTATGGGCATTGTCAGACTAATACCAATTACTGAATCAGTTTTACAAGCATTTTACCTTTTTTGATGCTGCTGAATATCAGACTCTGTGGTCATAGTTGTTCATTTTCTAAGCAAAAGTAGTTTTACTTTCTCCTCAATAAAACCTCGAATGGTATTTGAAAAAAAAATAAAAATAATGAGAACATGTGAGAAGATATTGTGGAGAGAATGTTATTTTATTTATGAGTTTCTTTGTTAAATTCAATAAAGTCTTAAAATGTCAAGTACAGGTAGTGTACAAGAATAAGATTGGTAATTGGGAAAAGTACCTGGAGAGGATGCGAGAGTAATGTAACAAAATTGTTAACTGAGGTTAATATGCATGAAATGTGTGAAAAAGAAGGAACTTTGTTTGTTGCAGAGAATTTTTTGTTGCATGGTTTGTTTCCAAAGGTATTTCTGAATACATTATTTTGTGTATGAAGTGATACCACTGTTTGATATAGGACAGAAAAGTTTTATAATCACTGAAAGAGGAATATGATAGATAAAAGATACAAATATGTATCCACAATATATATATATATATATATATATATATATATATATATATATATATATAATGAAAATTGCTTAACCAACGGAACTGAAAATTTTAAATTGTATTTATTATTTATTGAAGACTGACAAAAATATTGATACAGAAGTATTGTGTGATTTAAAAATGTACAATCCTTATTTATTTTCCTGGTTTTGAACTATTTTATATATCAAAATAATTCCTAATTTGAGATCTGACATTATAAAATTTTACAATGTCAAAAACTTTGTACAATAATTGTACAAAGGGGCATAATTCAAAATCAGATTTGAAATGGAACATCTGTTGAAGGAAAAATCGGATTCACCATTAGGATGCTGTCAGGTATGTCTGAAAAGTTCTAAGCATAAGATTATTTAATATCTTTATTGTTAAATCCATAATGTTTAATCATTTATACATATTTAAAGGGAAAGATTAAGAAGAACTTGTCTCTATCTTGCATCCATTGCCAGGTATATTACTTTCATTATGAAAGAGAAACCTCAGTTCACTGGATGCATTGCTGTGTATGCTCAGCAGTTTGCATTGGGCAATAAAAGCTGAAGGGAATCCATTTATTATACACCCTGGGAATGAGTTATTCTAAATCTGTTGGCTGCTCTATTCAAGTTACAGGTGTATGATGGGTATGGTATTTAGTTATGACATTGTATCTTTTTGTGTAAGGATTAGAAAGACAGTCCAGCAAAGGAAGTACTCTTCTACTTAAAAAATAAAACCGCTCCAAAATGCCCAGATGCCAGAAACAATAAAAATAGCCCCAAAATGCCCAGATACCAAAAACAATAAAACAGCTCCAGAATGCCCAAAAAAACAAATTGAATCAAGAAGATACTCTACTGTGTCCTCTACATTTGAAATAAACCCACCTAAAATGACCCAATGCATTTGGAATACATTTATATATATATATATATATATATATATATATATATATATATATATATATATATAAAATAATAA
>JAECUM010003598.1:0-68876 GCA_016617855.1 Megalonaias nervosa | reverse complement strand
TGGAACTTCAGTTTGCGGAAGCTCTCACTGAGACGGTCAACGTCATCCTGTATGCTGAATTCGATAGTACCATAGAAATCAACAGTTTGAGAGAAGTCATTCTAGACTATTAGACACAATGGAAGACTCCTATCCCTCTTTAAACAGTGGAGAATCTTTGGACATGGAATGGGAGGATGGCGTGAAAACAGAACCCCAAGACCAAGTCAAAGAGGACGAGGTAGTCGTCAAGTCCAGATGGCCAGAACAAGAACATTTAGTGTCCTGTTTTGCTAAACACCTAGCGAATACAATTACGGAATTGTCCAAGAAATATTGTTACGGATGTCAAAACGATCATCCCAGTCAAATTCAACACGATAAATGTATGATGATGAGTCAAGAAGAAAAATTGGACGAGTATCAGGACGACGCTTGGAGTCTCATCTCAGAAGAAACCGTGTTGCATGAGTGGTATAAAGGCTTGCGTGATCATTCCTGTCCTCCACTGACTACTCTAGAGATCTATCGCATCGAAGCTCTCTTAGCCCAGAGTGCGGAGACAAGGCAAAGAAACGGATACTTGACAGATCGTTTCAAACAAAAAGTCAGAATTGAATTGATGACTTATCATTACCTGTGAAAAAAAACAAAAACAACACAACAGAAAATAGATACCTGGGAACTTTATTACCTTTTGAACAATAGTTCGTATACTGCTTCTTGGAATCCTGTCGTGTGCGCTAAAGATGAACTACCTCATCGCAAACCTAAAGACCATCAAGCTTATGTCATCAACACGGACGAAAGTCATCTTCCAGGCACTCACTGGGTTGCCGTCTACTTCCCTCGAGAGAATTGTGTGGAATATTTTGATTCGTATGGATTACCCCCTTTGGAAGACGATATCATTGACTTTATGAGAAGAAATGCCCAGACGACACGATACAATAATGTGAAATTACAAGGTACAGATTCCATGGTGTGTGGGCAATATTGTGTATATTTTCTTCATCAACGCAGTCTTGGATATCATTTAGAACATTTAGTGACTTATTTTGATCGTCACTCTTCTAGAAACGATGAGAAAATAGATCGATGGTTTTGTGACCATTATAGTTATCTTTTGTCTTTAGCTAGGAAACGTAGTGTACATCAATGGCCTCATGACTTCCATCAATGGAAATCTCACATGATTTCACAACGTTGTCAACCTTGTAAAAAATAATTTGTTTGATGTTACTTGTTACTTGTGACTTATGACTTGTTACTTGTTACTTGAATAAAAATGTTGTGTTTTGAAAAAATGTGTCTGTCGTTTGTTTTCAAAAAACACTGTGAATATATGCTCTTTGACTTCTTTCTATCCCTCATCATGACATTTGCTATCATAGCGTTCCGACACTAAAACCAAGTAGGGATGTTTTCTATCGCGTCCGCGTTTGAACCATATAAAGCGGGTGGGTCTCCAGTCTGACCATTCACTGTTGACTCGTCCACTTATGAAGATGCCTTCCAGACTAGCCCAGCTGAACGAAGCTTACGTCAATTTACATCGTGTCAGGCTAAACCTGATACCGAAGCCTGAAGAAATAGAGAATGTTAGGATGCTCTCCACAGTCCAAGGTCTGATAGAAGAGATGTTTAGAGAGGAAATTAAAAAAGAACAAGAAGAATGGACTGAGAAATACAGACTTCAGAAGAAGCAGAGAGAAGAACATCAACAACAGCAGCAGCAGCAGCAGCAGGAAGAACCAGACAGAGGTTTTGTGGACTGTCGAGTAGACACCAAAGAATTCTCTTTCTCTTTTCGCAGAAGCAGACCGTATCCAATAGGAAAGCCTACTGCCAGACGGGGACGCAATTTTAGACAGTAAAAAAAGATTGCCATTACTTCCGTGAAAAAAAAAAAACAGCCCTTTTCAGGGCTACCCAATACTCTCGAAAAGACATACTCATTCAATTTGCCAAAATTTGTAATTAGAAAATAGAAGTGTGTCTTTAAGCACTTCGTTTCTTTTGTCAGTAAAACAAAATATTTGTGTGTTTGTATGTTTAAAAAAAAAAATAGAAGTGTGCCTATAAGCACTTCGTTTCTCTGTCTTATCCAATCGTGTCTGTCTGTGTTTGTAAGTAAAAAGTAAAAAAGTCAACGTGAGTGCTTCTTTTAAGTCCGCGCGTTACATGTGATGGTAAATTTGGGTGCTAGGGAATGTTTACCTTCACGTCCGTGCTACAGGGATATAAAGCCAAGAGCACGTCAGTCTGGCTACCCACGTTGACCAGTCAATATTAAAATGAATAACAGAATAAGCAAGCTATTGGAGCTCCAAATGCACCTGGAGTACGGCAGGCGGTTGCTAGATGAGCTGGCTATGGAGGTTTTAGCCGAAGAAGCCAGGCTTGAAGAGGAGGAGAAGAAAAAGAAAGAAGAGGAGATGAGAGGGATCCTACCTCACCTCATGCTAAGACCTCTGTGTGAGGTCAAGCCTGAGGTGAGGACGCCTCTACAGGCAGTAGCAGCACCACAACAAAGACAGCCACAACCTCTGCCGCCAGTACCACCAGTACCAAGAGCCGCTGTCCTCCAGACAGAAAACTAGGAGGAGGAATTGGAAAGACAGAGGCAAGAGTGGGAGCCTCGGCGTCAGCATCCCAGGGTGTTGAATAGAAGAAGAAGGGAACAAGTGTTCACTATCCCTCAAACTGAGGAGTGGGATAGTGAAGCCAATCAACCTCCCTCTGCGCTCCCAACCACACGCATCAATTGGGAACAGGACTGGAGCCGGCGATGCGTGTGTGGTGCCCGCCCTGGGAGATGTCATCATTAACCAGGTGCATTTGCAGTTCTAAAAAACAGCCCTTTTCAGGGCTAACCAGATCTCTAGAAAAGAGAACCTATTCAATTTGCCAATTCGTGTGAATGTAGTGTAGTGTGACTATAAACACTCACTCTTTAGTGATTTGTGTCTGTGTGTGTGTGTGTGTGTGTGTGTGTGTGTGTGTGTGTGTGTGTGTTTGCATGCACGTTCGTTGGTGAGAATAGTATATTGTGTGTGTGTTTTATGCTTGCTCGTTCGTTGGTGAGGATAGTATATTGTGTGTTTTATGCTTGCTCGTTCGTTGGTGAGGATGGTATATTGTGTGTTTTATGCTTGCTCGTTCGTTGGTGAGGATAGTATATTGTGTGTGTTTTATGCTTGCTCGTTCGTTGGTGTGGATAGTATATAATATGTTTTTTTCTCATCCCGATTGTGTGGATGGTATATTTGTGTGTTTTATGCTTGCTCGTTCATTGGTGTGGATAGTATATAGTATGTTTTTTTTCTCATCCCGATTGTGTGGATGGTATGTTTGTGTGTTTTATGCTTGCTCGTTCGTTGGTGAGGATAGTATATTGTGTGTGTTTTATGCTTGCTCGTTCATTGGTGTGGATAGTATATTGTGTGTTTTTTTCTCATCCCGATTGTGTGGATGGTATATTTGTGTGTTTTATGCTTGCTCGTTCGTTAGTGAGGATAGTATATCATATGTGAAGTGAGTGTAAGGCATGTTTTCCTTCACGTCCGTGCTTGAAGTATATAAAAGCATAGCGTTCGTCATTCGCGCCATTCTACACAGAATAAAAAGGAACAGCAAAATGGATTTAATCAACAAGTTAAGAGATAGTTGGTGCTGGATGGTAGATGCAGTCTATGTAGTGGAAAAACTTCAAAAGGAGTGGAGGTTTCAAGTTAGCCTAGACTTTATGGCGAGACTCAAAGCAGCAAGTTATCATTTGCAAATGATAATAATGGAAGAAGCAGATAAGTTGAGAGGTTTCAACTATCCGAAATATGTGAGAGTAGGAACCTTGAAGGAGATTTTGGATATTGTCGTTGAATTGGAATCTTTTTTGGAAGGTATCTTCTCTTTAACAGAATGGCCTTTTGTCAAAAAAGGCTTAGACAATATCAAGAAAGCGGAAGACCTAATGAGAAAAGTACTGGAAGAAGAAGGAAAGAAGATCAAGGAAACGTGGAAGAAAGAAAGAAAGGACAAAGAAAACCAAAAAAAGAAAGAAGAGTTTGAGAAACTAAATCAGAACTGGATGAAAATCCAACAAAAATTCAGAGCTCTCGGACATCCTGACTGGATGCCCGAAGAAGAAAAGAAGAAAGGAATTATTGAGAAAGTCAGGACATGGTGGAAGAACTGGAGAAGATAAAAGAAGAAGAACCCAAAGGCCCTTTTCAGGGCCACTTCCAATGCCTCGAAAAGATCTTAATTTTCATTTTGTCTCCACCCTAAACGAATATATAAAACCCTTCCTCTACTAAAAACACGAACGCTCTTGATTCGTGTTTGTCTATAGCCCTCCCTCAGGTAGCCTGACGTCACAGTACTTCTCTTTTTGCTACATTGTTACCAGTGTGACGTCATGCCACCTGTCGCTTATCGCTATACAGACCCACAGTATACTAGTCGCCACTCTACCCAATTTCCATTGACGCTATACAGGCCCAGGGTGTGCTAGTCACTCTACCCAATTTTCCATTGACGCTATACAGGCCCAGGGTGTGCTTTTATTTCTTGACGCTATACGGGCCCGGGGGTGGGTGGGGTCTGTAATGCTAATTCCCATTGACGCTACGGTAACCCCTATTACTACTATTGTATGCTCAGCACCTTAACTTTCATCAAGAAGCTTCCAGACGAAAATTTCCGATCTCTGTGGTCTTGTACAATGGTGGTCATGTACTAAACGTGGGTCAAGAAAAGAATACGCCGAGTGCAATCGTCACAATACAGGGTAGTACGAATTTGTTTATTAATATGCGTAGCTTTCATTGTGACATCATAGCGTGCCACATTCAGTCCGGATTGTACTAGATCACACCTTTAAGTTCATTTCGCCGAAAAATGTCAACGTACTTTAATATTGATTTTGACGTATGTACTTCTCGGGGCGCCTAAAAAATGACCTTCCAAAGGAATGTGGATGTATAAGTATCCAACTGAAGAGAATACTTGCCACTAAAGTATGTAAGAATTAAATTCTAAAAAAATGACACCCATTACTGAAATAGTCGGTGTTGAATGCCTACATGACCTGTGTGACTTTTACTATAACTGGATCCGAGGTTGTCTCTTACAGTTGTCTTGGATAACGCTGTAGCTTCTAAAGGACCAGGAACGAGGATAGGCTGGTAATTGAAACATTGCTCGGCCATTCTTATGTCTACCTTCTCTCTGCATTGGATAGCGGAAAGATTACAGTGCTCACCCTCCTTGATTTGTCTGCAGCAATTGACACAAAAAACAATGATATATTACATCACCGTCTCCAGCATGTATTTGGCATTCATGATACAGCCTTACTGTGGTTCAAATCCTACTTGGTCAACAGGACACAAATTGTGTCCGCAAATGGAATACACTCCAGCTCAGTTGATCTATGTTGTGGTGTTCCACAGGGGTCTGTTCTTGGGCCTGTTCTCTTCATTCTATACACTCAGTCGCTCTCAAGTGTCATAGATCATCATTCGGCGTCTCACCAATTGTACGCTGATGACACCCAAATATACAAATCTAGCCACCCAAATGAAGTTGATGTTACCATCCAAGGCGTAGAGAGGTGCATTTCTGATGTGAAATCATGGATGACATGTAACAAACTGCAGACGAATGATGATAAATCTGAAGCCATTCTGATTACAACACAAAGACTTTCTCATTCACATCCTTTACCTCAAACAATAAATATCAGCAACACCAACATTAAATGCACACAGACAGTACGAAACCTAGGCTTTACTCTCGACAATACTCTCACATTGCACCAACATGTCATGAACATATACAAGGCTGCATATCTTGAGCTGAGACGCATCAGCTCCATTCGCAAATATCTTTAAGTTGATGCCACTAAAACACTTGTTTGTTCCTTAGTACTTTCAAGACTGGACTATTGTAATTCAATTCTGTCTGGTTCATCTCAATATCTACTACAGAAACTTCAAAAAGTTCAAAACACATTTGCTCGGATGATCCTTAGAGTACCACGATCAGAGCACACCTCCCCCTGCTCTGTACCCTACACTGGCTATCCATTCGATCCAGAATTAAACACAAAATTTGTTCTCTGTGCTACGTTTCACTGACTGGCTCCAGTCCAATATACCTATCCGACCTCATCCATGTGTACACACCAGCAAGATACTTACGCTACTCTTCTGTCAATCGTATACTCATCATTCCCACTATGAAAACGAAGTCATATGGACAACGTTCCTTTGCATACCAGGGCTCAGCAACGTGGAACAAATTGCCCACTGAACTTAGACACAAAGACACAATGATCTCATTCAATAGCGCTCTTAAAACTCACCTATTTCGACTGCATGAATAAACTTAAAGACCTAATAATGTTTCCTACCTTAAATATTTTAAGCAAGTTTTATGTTTTTTAATTTCATGGTGTTTGTTTTTTGTATTCATATCATTATATATGTTTTTATATTGTATGTGTTGTCTAATGTTGTAAAGCGCTTAGAGCTTCTAAAGATTAGGCACTATACAAAGTCCTCATTATTATTAATATTATTACTAAAGAAAGGAACCTCAGATGTAACTCGCCGTTCGTTAGAACTATAAAGAACAACTTTTGTTCACGTAGCACAATATCGTGGCTGAAGGATACGAAGTCAGACATTCGGAACTACATCTGCTATTTCTGTGAGACAAACAATCTCCCTTTGATGTTTGTCGGGGCAGTAATTTACCGAAAAAGATTAACTGCTGGATTCAATGACAGGTTACGAATGAAAAAAATAAAAAAATAAAAAAAAAAAAAAAAAAAATAGCTCAATCATTTATAACTTCTCGGTTAAGCCACAGGAGTCATTTCGTCGTACTTTATTGATAAAACGTCAGACTCCTGTGGTTAAATCTTGTTAGCTGAAGTGGTCCGAATGTCTGCTATCAATATATATTAGAGGTACGATCCGGACTTGTGAACTATATTCGTATCTGCTTTTGCCCACACTGTACAATATATGGCGGTGGGAGGGGACAAAGTCACGATCTGAGCATTATCAGTCATAATGTTGTAATATAATGTGGTGCACTTCATCGGAAGCAAATCGTCGAACCCATCAAATTGATGTTCCGATTGGCTGAAATAGCCGAGGCAATCGTAACATCACTTCCGGCTATATTAACTTGGTGTGTACCACATTTCGAAGTGAAAGTAGGGTTAAGATTTTGTTCTTTTCTATCAATTAACTATTTTTATTCGAATCGGAAATTATTATATGTATAGTGAACTATTATTTGCACGAACGACGAAAGTTATTAAGATATATATTCCTGTATTTAGAATATAACGTTACTTATTTAAGGCAGGTTTGGAGCGTAGCGTTTTTCTTTTGAATGTAAAACTTCGTAATGGTTGCGAGAAATTCACTAATTGGTCAAGAAATTATTAAATTATAGTTCACTTTGTTTTAAATGTTTATATTTTATCTATTTCTACGATATAAATTTAATTTTGGATAATCTCTGATAAAGTTATGCAGTTGGAATGTGTGTGTGTGTGTGTGTGTGTGTGTGTAATGAACATACAATATCATATCATGATGACATAGTCCAGTTACGTGGGACTTTGCATTCAGAACTTCCTACATGTATGTGGTTTATGATGATGTTATCATTTCTATTTTCTGGGGTTCGCATTCTTATTCTTGTGTCAAGAACCTAGGCAGTTGTCTTGTCCATGTACACCTGCAGTGATTAACTTCAAGGAAGAAAGCTAGAAGAAGTTAAAAGTAGAGGTGGCAACAGATAAATGTTGAAAATACGTCATGGATTTGAATTGTTTGCAATATATTAGACAAAATTAGTTCAACCGCTCCAGTGGCCTAGTGGTTAGAGCATCCGCCTCAGATGCGGGAGGTCGTGGGTTCAATCCCCTGCCGAGTCGTACCAAAGACTTTACAAAAATGGTACTAACAACTGCCTTGCTTGGCGCTCAGCATTAAGAGGTTAGTGTTAGGACTGGTCGGCCTGGTGTCAGGATAATGTTACTGGGTGGGACATCATGCTTCATGTCTGCGGCATGATGCCCCAGTGCTAGACATCACTATAAACTGTCACACTGCAGACATTGTAGTGATATGACTGAAAAATTGTTAAAGCTACGTTAAAAATCTAAATCACACACACACACACACACACAAAATTAGTTCTCTAGATAGGTGTGGACAAGAGAGGTATGCATGTTAATGGATTTACTTTCACGAATTCTTTGCAGGCAAAGGGGTCTTTTTGTAGTCAAAGATAGGTGGTTGGTGACCTGTTAGTACCTACATATAGAACTGTTAAACATGAGTGAGTGTTATATTGTCCATGTTACTGTTGTTGAGGTTTTGAAGTACATTTGATCATGTGTGGCCTTTAAAAGGGTATATGACCTTTTATTATGTTCCAGTTGCATTGCATGTGTGAAAATGAGCAAAATATAATACATCTGTCCTTCATTTTAGCAGAAACATAGTCTAGCGAACCAATTGCTGCATAGAACAAGTTGTTAAACAATAATTATTTATAATTGTTTCATATGCTGTAATTTTGTTGTTAACAGGGAAAAATAAACTTTTAAACATAATATATTTGTCAAGGGTAAGTAGCCATCATGTGACTGCTGTTTCTTTGCAAGAATGGTGCTAACCCTCAACTACACAGCAGTGCTGGTTTTTTGGCTTCCATTATGTTGTTAGCAAAAGAGTAAGCTTAGCATAGAGTCTCTTTGCATCCAACGTTAACGAGATCTTCATCTTTCCACAAGAGATATTTAAAATTATTTAATCATAATGGTTAATATGGCAAAGATGAAAAAATTGTTTCAAACTGTCTGCAGATTCTTGTCACTTAAAGATGCTGAAGGATGAAATAAAAAAAATACTGAATTTTTATAACTACTTCAACCTCTTGTGCAGTGTTTACAAATTTATTTAATTTTGCTTAAATTTGGATTATCTTTCATAACAATCTGAAAATTGTATGAATTTGTTTTTCAATCAGATACTACAGATGTTGTTACATAATAAATATGTTTGATATTGCCATAATTATAAATAAATAATTTATCTGTTCTTGTCCAACTGTAATTAAAATAATTTAAAAACAAAGAAAAGTATCTGCCATCATAATTTCCAATAATTTTTTTGTGTTTCACTGAGAGTTTATTTTCATAGTGGGGAATATACATCAGTTTTTTTCCCAGTAGTACCAGTGAGTTTTTTTATAGCCTTAACTTTACCCAGTGCTATATGAAACTTATTGTTATATTTGGAAAATATAGTAGGCCATAATTTCAGATTCAGAGAAAGCTCAAACATGATGAGAATGTAGCTAAAGATCCATCTTTTCATGTTTGCTTAAACAGATGCAAGATGCATGTAGAAGCATTTTCCATAATGTTCCTTTTCTGTCTTTCTTTCCATTTTCAGAGAAGGACAGGGAATTATCAAGCATTATAGTTACCTTCATGATGATTGTTACTGTCTTGGATTTGTTTGTGACCTTCATTTTCTTAAGAAAAGAAAGGAAAAAAAGAAAATGATAGAAAATCCTGTAAAGAGACATTTCTTAAACATACTGGATAAATTATAGATTTATATAAAAAATTTTTATTGTAAAATGCTTCTGAAGAATGTGTGTCTTATTATCTGACAAACTCTTTCCAAGGATGACTTGCCATCTGTCCAGTAAGTAATTTATTCAATTGCAGTCATTGTAGCAGTTATATGATATATTAGCAACTATAGCTTCAGAAAACTAAAAACAGGTGAAGTTTTTAATTCATAGCCTGGATTAACATTTTCTGCTCTCTTTAGAGGCCACATCTGTTACTGAGTTTTTGGAAGACTGAACTAATGATAATAGGCTCTGCCTGCCCAAGACTGTATCTGCTAGCAAAGGAATTTGAGGTAGGCTGGGTACTAAAGTTAACTTATGTTTTGTATTTTGTGTATGGCATTTTGAAAGTGAAAGTAGATTATGTTCACTTTTATTCTATCCTTTCATTCTGTTGGTTCTAATAGGTTTTTATTACATGTACACTAAATGTTATATTTATCAGGAACCTATTTCTTGGATTAATTCTGAAATAACACAAACACAATGTAGGTAATCTGGCCACTGCTTAAGAAAATGCAATTTTTTTTCCATAGATCACTTTAGACCAATTGCAGTCTACTCAAACATTACTAGACATGCCATTGTCCTTTAGTAGCAAAAGGTGATCAGTCCTTCTAGGCCCTATAGGTCAGGCAGGATCAAAAATTAGGTTCTGCAACTGAGTACTCACATCTACCCAGATGCCAGCCTCTCGTTCTTGAGACTAACATAGGTTGACAAATGACAAACTGATTACACTCTTCATCTGCCACATCAGTGGGTCTATAACCACTTATCACCATTTAATCAGAGAAGGGGCAAAATTAAAGCTTTCTCCAGGAAACCCATTGCGATCAAAACCATTATTGCAGTATATCCTTTAATTTATGTATCTTAAAACACACAATACTCCCATACTGTTACTGGCCATCCAGTGGTCACTGGCCATCCTGACGCCAACCATCCAGTTGATACCAGCAGTCCAGCCGTCTCAGTATGGGGACCTTTACGTTGAAATGGTCCAGCCAAATAGTTCATATGAGGATCGTAGTGATAGATCTGTCTGTCTAGCCATGCTGTCAGCATCTTATCATTACTATACCGGAGATTTCAGTGAGAAATCTGTCCGTTCAGCCAGGCCAGTGGTGCGGCCGGAACCAATAATTGCCATGCTGTCTTATATACTGCCAGCATCCAGGCTGATCGCACCCCATTCACACTGGATCCATTGGATCTAATGCATATTAAAACTGCACCATCACTGGCCGTCTAGCCATTCCAACATGGGGATGTTTTAATCGAATCAATTATAGCCAACTATGATTTATGCGGGATCTTAGTGACAGATCTGTCTGTCCAACCATACAATCTACAACATGCCCTTTCTTTAACAGAGATTTCTGTGAGAAATCTGTCTGTCCAGCCAGGCCTTTGGCTTGGTCAGTGCAGGTGATAGCCATACTGTCTTCTATCCCACCATCTTCCAGGCCTGCCATTCACCAGGAAAACCAGCTGGCACTGCAGTACTTTCATATGTTCACTGCTTGTCCACAAGGGAGAGCTAGTGACATTTTCATGGGGATGGAATTGAGTCTTCATAACACCTGGCATGTCTTCTCTAACACTGCAAGTAGACCCAGTTGGGCCTCTCCGCACAGTGAGTGTGATGGACCTCCTTCAAATGTGCCATCCTTATTCAGATCTGAGCATGGAATGGACTAAAGTTTAGCTTTTTTGCTGCCATTGAGGACATTTTTGGGGTATTGGCAACTTAAGAATGAACTCCACCCCGATCGCTGCTTTAAAGAATTGGTAGATCTTGATGAGGAGGAAGGGACGGACTTGAGGTGACAGACGCCTTCACTACTGTACTCCCTGCACTTGACAAGAATGTGGTAACTGTTCATATGTATGCTCATCTGTTTTATAGAGTGGACAGATCTGTTGCATGCCCATCAGAACTGGTTTAGGATGTTGTTGCAGACACCCAGCAATAGCCACGCTTGGGAGGTGATGGCCAGAATTGCTAGGATCAATGACCAGTTCTGCTCACCATACTTTGATGGGTTCAGCTAATCTACTTTTGATACAATGTGCCACATGTGTGCGATCATTGTCTCTCCAACCTTATCATACCCTCCCATTCTGGACGACCTGGTTCAGGTCACTGTTGCTTTGGAGGAAGAATAGAGGAAGCTTAGGAACTGCCCCTCCACTTTGCTGATCAACCCACACAAGCATTTGGAACACTTGGGTCCTATCAATTTGAAGGGATGTTTAAGTGGCATCAGGACAGGGAATCTTCTGTCACATGTGCACCAACATTGATCCCTAGGAAGCAGTCATAGAGAGACAGTAAGAAACCAGTTTTTGAGCTCACTGGATCTCCCTATTCCCTCAGAATGGGGGGATCCAGGTCATTTGGATGGGCTTCAGGTTTCGTTCATCAACAATTCCCATTTCATGAATACACCGTCAGATTGGGAGAAGGATGTCTTTCTATAACAGGAGATATGGTCGCTCATCCCCCCCAAAGCGGTGATGCTTGTGCAAAAGCCACAATCGCCAGGGTTTTAATCAAGGCTGTTTCTTTTTGGACCCACCATTGACAGGAGTCACCTCAACTAATTCAACATGGAGATAGCGAGTTCAATCTGCCTCTCCGTTTAATGGGACAAATATGCTGTCAGTCTGACCAATGCATATCTTTCACATCCCTATCCACTCCATGTCATGAATATTTTCTCCATTCTTTTTAATTGCTATGACATAGTTTATCAATTCATTGTTCTTCCCTTTGGCCTCAACATCAGCCCCTAGGCTGTTACTCAAATTATGGATTAATTCAGCTCCCTGTTCCAGTAGATGTCATCTACAATGATTGCAGTGTACCTGGACAATATTCTCAAGAAACACATGGTAAGTTCTATCCTACTCCAAGGCAGGAATGATCTTCTTTCTCTTTTAGATCATCTAGACTTTATAGTGAAGTGGAAAAGTCTGACCTCTGTCCATCCCAGAACTTGATCCATCTGGGTATGGAGTTCTTAACCAACTGGAATCTGGTGCAACTTCCTTGTGTTTGCATTACCAGACTTGTCTAACTTGTTGAGTCAATTTCCAGCAAGACTTAATTTCAGTGAGAGAATTCTTGCAACTCCTTGGTTTATTCAATGCAGCAGCAGCCTTAATCCTTCTTGGTCATCTTTTTTATGCGGACCTTGCCAGCACAAGGGCACACCTGCTCAAATCCCATTGATCAAACAGTCATGATCACACCCGAGATTCAATCAGTGGGGCAACCCAGGTTGGCTGACCATGGGAATCCTGCCCCCAAGCGGAAATAATGGTAGGTACAGATGCTGCCGCGCATGGTGGGGGTGACCACCTGTTGCCAACCTTCACTACTGTCAACGACACATGGGAGCCAGGGGAACAGCTTCTACACATCAAGATCCTAGAAATGAAGGCTGTCACCAGTGCCTTTCACTTCTGAAAAAATTCACTTCAAAGTGAAAACAGTCCTCGTTAGGTCATACAACTCTGCCTCAAACAGGGAGGCAACAGATCACTTGACCTGTTTGTTCTGATATGGCAGTTTCTAATTTGGTGCAACAATCTCCATATCAACATACAAATCAGACACATTCCCGGCACGCTCAGTGTTTGGCTAAGACTCAATCCAGAAATGGTCCCTCACACAGAATGGTTTCTCCATCAACTGGTCTTCACTCAGATTTGCGCACTTCGGGGATGTCCGATGTTCGACCTCTTGGTGACAAGGTGTGATCACAAGCTACCCACTTTCGTTTCTCCAGTTCCAGACCCTAAAGCTTGGGCTATGGATGCACTGTCAATCATTTGGGAGGGTTTGTAAGCATTTGTGGGAGGCAACAGTGCTGAGTCCAAAAATAATCCAGAAGTTATGGGCTCAGAATGGCAAGATAATTCTGATAGCCCCTCTCAGATGGGACAAGTCCTGGGTCACTGATGTACTCATTTTAGGAAGAGTCTGGTCAACCAGAAACTTCTTAAGCATCCATGGTCATGTGTGTTCTTTCCCTGCCCGGACTGTCCTCTTTACATACTCGGCTCTTACCAGGACAGCCTTGTGAGACAATTCAAACCTTCGATTGTGGAAAGAATCTTGAGAGCAAGAAGACCCTTATGAGGGAAAGTTGTGTGTTTTCAGGGACTGGTACCATACCAACATCATCCCTCTGCATGCCTCAAGCCCTCAACTGACCAACTATTTATCTCACTGGGGAGAAACAGTTGGGCTCCTATCTCTGCCAAAGGCTACCACCCCATGATATTGGACACATTCTGGCATCATGGCAGACACATTTTGGGGGGATATAGACTTGTCAGATCTTTTAGACAATATTGGTTGGAATCAACCAGTATCCCTCATTTTTTCTCCAAATGGAACCAATCCTGGGTTTTAAAATGGCTCAATTCAAACCCATTTGAACATCTAGCCTACACTTTGCTAGAGTCACTATCATGCAAGTCATGTTTCCTGATAGCTTTAGCTTTTGCATGCAGGGTAAGAGAGCTGCATGCCCTTTACGTTAACCCGAACTCTCTTTAGTTCAGAGCAGAGGGTTTGGTGGTTCTCTTGACGCAATCGGGCTTCATAAACCAAAATAGGTTACCATCTTTTGGTAGTCAAAGAGTCATCACTCGCTCACTGTCTTCCATAGTCAGGTCAAGAACAACAGCCATGCAAGATCCTGTTCGCACACTCGAGTATTAACTTGAAGTGCACAGAGATTAGTCATGGCATGCGCAAACACCTCTTCTTTCTGGTTTGATGTGGAACATAGGATATCACGCTCCAAGCCCTTTCTTCATGGCTGAGGTGGGTCATATATTTGGTGTACTCAGACATCTTACCAGTTCAGAGTCGCCTCACATAGATTACTGCTCAGAAGTTTTGAAGCTTAGTGTTCGAACACAATGTTCCGACCCACAATATAATAGAAGCTGTTGGCCGGCATGCAGAGTCAACCTTCTTGAGCCTCCATATCAGAGATTTTACATTGCAGAGGCAGCCTTGAATCAGGTAGGTCCAGTGGCGGCAACACAAACAGCCACCAGACCCATCTATATCAGTCAACACAACCTATTGGGTTCACTGGTGAAATTTTGCAGGTAACTGTATGTTAGGGTCACAGGTCAAGACTATATTGCTTAAGGTGAGGCAGTGGGCAAGAGTTATTACCCTTTGTCTATTGATATTGTTAGGGAAAGACAATTTTCATCTTTTAGTAGAGCTGGATTCACGAGGTAGCAGGTTAATATTCCCTAATGTAATGTTATTGGGTCAGTATTCTTGGAGGAATATAATTTACTTACAAATTTGCTTTCTTGGGATTTGTGTATTAAATAAATTAAAATGGAGACTTTTGACTTGATGTGGAAAATGATCATCATCTGTGGTTAAAAAAAGGATGATTCCATATATATCATTTTGAGTAAGTTAAGATCTACGATTTTTATAAACTTTGAAGCCAAATACAAAGTGAGAAAAAATATCTTATGAATACAGCGTTTTAAACAATGTTGCATTGCAAGGTGAGTGTGCCGGGTGGAAGAGGACGTAAGTTCTCACAGAATTGACAAATAATGATACCTGATTTGATCCTCATATTTATAAATGAGGAACTGTTGTGTATCATATTAATTTAGCTTTGATAACTGAGTTATTGTAAAATGGTAAATATCCCTTTAAGTCCTGCAAAATTAACTTGAGCTATACTAATTGAACTACTGTATTGATCTGATACTGTCCCTTCACTGTATGGTTATTGAATGTAGACAATGTGTATATACAAATGGAGAAAAGGTGTAAAGCAAATGGATCATGTCCCATGAGTTAAACTGTAGGGCTTTTGCTTGGAATTGTGCATGTTATATTCTGGTACCAAATTTGCTCACTTGTCTTCCCCAAGAAAGACACAAGAATAATCTATCAGTTTTTTTGTCCTCTGAAAAATCCCAGGAAGAATAATCAAGCCACAGGAAGTCACTGGCATGCTTTATCACATACATGTGCTGGCTGAGCCTGTGACATGAACTTGAGACAGCTGTGTAATGCATATGCTGGATATTCTTCTTTAAAATTAGAAGCACTTTTAATTTCTGCTTTTATTCTAGTTCAGCATGTTTATAGCTCAAAATAACTGATCCGCTGATATTTTTGGCATCTGTAGCCCTTTCCCAAAACTAAGTTACTTCTTTTTTTTTACACTAGTGGACTGGGAAGTATTATATGAACCCAGTACACAATTATTTCCCAGCATGGTTTCTACATGTTTCCCAGAACTGAACTTACCAGTGTTTCCAAGTTCAGGTAAGTCATATGTTAAAAATACTTTAAAAATAGAGACTTAACATCCATAATAACTGTGAGATGAAGCCTAGCAGGGGGAAATATTTTTTAGAATATAAAAGGCTTCTATCTGTGATGAAAAAAATGTGTCTGAAATATAGCTGCAAGTTTCAGTAAATTTGATAGTCAAATGTTCTTACCAACACCATTGTTTTTAAGTTAAATTGTGAATTACTGTTTAAGATAACCCTTTAGATAAACAGAAATTATTTGTAGAAGTAAATTAATTAACAAATTCATAAAAATGTTTCATTTTGAAGTACCAGATATTCAACTACCTATTACTAAATTTAAATTGAAGTAGAAATCCCAGGCATTTTTAAAAAAAATAAAAATAAATATTCTAGCATGGAATATTTGTGCTTTATATAAACAAAGAATCTGGATGTGCAAGGTTGGGATAAAAGAGTAATTAACTGTGTAACTGTCAACACGTTGATTCTTCTACATACATACATATGTACGTACATACATACATACATACATACATACATTGAGAGAGTCAAGACATTAAAACTTTTTTGTTTCAGTGTTGTATCTTAAGCACAGGATTGTGGTTTTTCTCTCCAATGTCCTCCAAATCTTGTCACTGCATCTGCTCTTGTACACGCTTTATTATCAGGAAAATAATTTTAAAACTTTTCTTCGTTGGCGTCTGTGGTGGCATTAGCAATTGTGAAAGTTGCTAACGGCTATGAAAACTAATATGGCAGTGAATATTCATTTAAAAACCATGTATCTGTCAATCAGAACATTCAAGGCTTGTGGTAGTCAGGCAGTATGCAATGTAAAGTCTTTCGTTGTTGCTACAGTAACATATTTTTGAGGCTAAAGTCACACCTGAGTCAGTGAAAATTTATTCTATCTGAGGACTAAATTTTTTGCAAGGCTACAATTTGTCATTTAATGAATGATTTATTAATTTTAAAAAAGAAAATAATTAAGAATTCATGGGTATTTATGATAATAAATGCTGGTAGGTAATGAGTGAACATTCAGCTTAAACGAGTGCAAGATCCAGAACAGAAAATTCTGTGGTGCAGTTCATTTCAGGTTAGCCAGATATTAAACATGTTTATGTTTTCATAAGTTATATGTTCTTGAGTGCATGATAAAACATTTCTTGCAATAATATAAGTGTGCAAGGAAAATATAATGTAATGATACAGTGCAGACAACAAAGTTAAGGTGACAAAACTGTTGAAGATCTCACATGCTTTATGTACTACAATTTTACTTCTTCCCTTTAAAATGTCATGTGTCCTGCATATTTGAAGGGTAGGGGAATGATGTCCCTTGCTCTTGGGCTAGGTGCAAGACTGAGTTGGTGACATATATATTGTGACATAAACTTTCATTGCATTGATGCTAGCTTTATTTATAGTTGACTACCAATAGATAGATAGAGTGATAGAATGATTGTTTAAAGACAGTCTTGTTTTCAAAGCATTGCATCATATATATATCTCTCTATGTT
This sequence comes from Megalonaias nervosa, assembly GCA_016617855.1. Lineage (NCBI taxonomy): Eukaryota > Metazoa > Mollusca > Bivalvia > Unionida > Unionidae > Megalonaias > Megalonaias nervosa. Next base: position 51,363 of record JAECUM010003598.1, on the reverse strand, counting down.
TATTACAAAATTTATCAAGTTACCCGATAGCAACTACACAGATTTAAACCTTGTGCCTGATCCTTTAAGTTCAGACATATACCTGTTTTTCTTCAAATAATTTATGGATTTTGTTTATTATTATTATTATTATTATTATTATTAAAAATGTTGCAATATCTACTTTGTCAGCATGACCTAATTCAGTATATTCTTGCTAGTGTCATCTCAATGGTCCTTCCTGGAAGTACATGATTATGAATGCTCATACACAATTTGCAGCTTAGTGATCAGTGAACGGTAGAAGGTAATTTATCTTTTGGTAAGTAGTCTTACTGAACTTTCATGAGCAACATTGATAGAGCCAGATTCATTTAATAATTATAGTAGCTTGTTAACCAACTGGTTATCTCCACAATTCTCTGAACAAATGAATTTGAACACTAGGTTTTCAACTTTAAGGAACCAGTCTGTTTTCTACAAATCCCTTATTACAAAAGTATGGCTATAAATAAAACAGAGCATTGGAAATATACATGTATGCATTAGGTTAACTGTTTTCAATATGGAAGCGGTAAGTGTCTATGAAATTGTTAAGAATTTTATTACACAAGAATTAAAATATGATAGACTGTATTTTTCCTTGCTTTTGTGTGTATGTGAGACAATTGTATATCATAAAGCATAATCCATACACAAGCATAAGATGTAGTTATAGCCATGAAATTGTAATGATTATGCCAAAATCCTAATGATTGGCAGGTATGCATTTGCAAGGTAAACTGCCATGACCCTACATGGTACAAGACACCTGTGCTATGCTGTCAGAAAATGGGATTTTGCCACAGTTTGTCTTAGGTAGTGTTTCCAGCACCTGTTCATTACTGTGATTATTGCATTCCAGTTGTTATATGACTACTGTGGTGTATTATGCATGGAGAAAAGTCAGTTTGCCTAATTATTGGGGACTCGTGGATGTTGGTATTTGTTTATAATTATAAAAAAGACACATCGTTATCAGTATCTCACAAAACATGTTCGTTCCTAGTCCATTTGAATTTAATATCATCTTAACCCTCCAAGACATATGCTCTGCTTGAATTGGAGCTGATGTAATGTATTATAAATCACATAAAGAGTTTAACAATTTTCAAAATCACCACCATCAAACTTTTCACATCATATGGTCATATTCAAAAGATGGGCTTATGGACAAATCACTGAACTCTTGCAGTTTGTTTTTGTCCTGTAGCTGAATTTTTTTGTAAGATGGAACCTTGTGAAATGCAGTTTGTCTTACTGTGTTTTTATGGAATGCTGTGACATTTTATACATATGGTGTGATGCCGCTATAGTACGCTCCATTATAACACAAATTTGGATATAAAGGTATTTTTCTTGTATGTGAAAATTTTGTTTCTTTCATAAAAGTATTGAAAGATTATTATCATTTTGGGAAAGGGATCAGGTATGAATTATAATAAAAGACTATCATGGCGTGGCTCCTGTAATTTCATATACATGTATTTTTCTTGTCCACGAACAAATTTTTTCTTCTTTAAAGTATGAAAACTAATGTGCTAAAAGTTTATTCAGGGATCATGATGGGCTTTGCAAATGTTGCAAATTGCTATTTATTTTCCATACTGGTGACATAATATACCATCTGGCGATTTTTTTGTTGTGATGTTTTTGGCTGTTTAAACTTGTATATACAGCCTTAGGTTTGGAGTGAAGAAATTCAGAGGCACCATGAAAGGGAGCTGCAAACTTGATATAAAATGCACTGGAATTTATTTCTTATTAAATAAACAAAAATTCTTTGTTCATATTGACAGATAATCTTAACAGTGCATTGTTATATCATTATTTGCTTATTCTGACATCTGGACTAAGTACTGTATGCTGTGAGATCTGCACATTTTTTTTTGGTGACATTTCTGGTAGCATAGATCAACCTGATGAGGCACTATCTCATAGTGGATCTTTCAGATGAAATAGTTTCGACCTAGCAGCAGCTCGCTAGTAATTAATATATTTAGATTGACCTTTGTATTTGGATGGTAAATAAAATTCTATTCTTTTCACTCATAGAATCAGATCCTACAGAACACTCACATTTTCTGTAGTAATCCCTGTCAGAACTGAGCACCTATGTATTCGTCATCAGTTGGCCATCTTTTAAAATTTCTGATGCATGTGTGGAAGGCACCAGAAATGTCAAAAAGGAGGTCTGCTGCTTGGTTTATCCAGTAGACATGCTGCTGAGACTTGTTAAAATTGACCAACTTTTGAAGGCAGGAACAGTAACTGATGGTAACAGTCAACCAAATGATGGCTTATTCCTTTTGTTTTTCAAATGTACCCAGAAAAAAAAATAGTTTTTCTGAAACTTCAAAGAAACTAGTTACCTTTGAAGCACTGAATGTTCTGTATAAATGCTAAGCAAATGAAAAAAAATTCAGTTTCAATCAATGTTCTGCAATTATTTGATGTTGTTGGCCACAATGCCACAATAAGAAACATACATCTGTTTGGTCTTCCAAAGCTGTCCTTTAGCAGTAACTTCAATAACACATGCACCTTTCATCGAAGAAAGCTGACTACATTCTTCAATAAAAACAAAGAACCTTTCATCCAAGGAAGTCAGCATCAAATTTAAATAAAAGCAATGGAATTTGATGGATTGTTGCATTTTCCAAAGTGACTGGAACATGTTTATTGTGCCTTGAAAGTTTCATTTTTGCAGGGAAAAAAGGTTAGGCTTTCAGTGCTAGCAACAATGGCATAAAACGCAAATTAAATTTCGAATCTTTTGAAACCATGGATATCTGGTCGTCAAGTTAACTGAAGATGGGTATCTTGCAAAGATGTTTGTTAAAATGTTTAAATTTGTCCACGTTTTCATTTCCCTATGAATAGCCTCATCCCCTGTGTGGCCATGGCAAGATGATAGCTGTCTCCAGCTGACCAAAATCTAGGCCAGTTTAAGTATGTGTACATGTAGTATTTAAACAACTACAGCCACATGCGACAGTTTTAGTGAATTGTTTAGTGACAATAAGATATAAATAAATCAAACGAGGACTAACAGTATTTTTATATATGTGTTATTTGTGTTTTCTAACAGGATGTGAGTCATATATGAAGTTTATAATATGTGGTATATAGTCAAATATAAGGATTTATTATATACATGTACAGTACTTAACGGATTACGGATTGTACTACACCAATGTTAGTTGTCAATATACATGTATTTTTCAGACTAGTTTGTCTTCGTTTAATCAAAAGCAACTATTTTTGCACCCCTTTTATTAAGCCCCTGTCCATTTTAGGTACATGCATCATTTTCTTCAGCAAACTGACTTGGTTGGTCATACCATGGTTCAGTCTATAACATGGTTGTGTTCTTTGGACCCCAACCACTGTGTTATAGCGGGGTCACACTGTATTATGGTCATCATTTAAATATGCAGCCCTTGATTTTTGTACGGGTTATTATCTTCTGTTATAACTGAACAGATCCAGTGTATATGACAGAATTTTGTGAATGCAACAACTTGCATTTTTCAGTGGATTGCTGTGATATTTGGTATATATCTTATGGCATATACTCACACTCAGAAGAGTTATGCACTTTTTTATATTCCCATCAATGCATTCTATTATGATATTTTCTATCCCTTCATCAGTTTGTCACCAGTTTCGTTTCTGCAAAATAAGTTGTACTTGGGTTAAGCAAGAACCCTGTTGATTTCAGGCCCAAATGCTCAAACCCTTTCTACACAATAACTAGAGTTTCCACTATGTACTGTTACCAGCAAACTTCGTGAATAGCTTGCATTTGTGGTAAAGGAAAAACCCTATAATTTTGGATCAAAGGTCCATGTTGTTGTGAGTAATAGAAGAAAAATGGTTCTTGCACATGGTCAAAGGTCCAAGTCAGAGTGTGTGATAGAAGAAAAATGGTTCCTACACAATAATTTGAGTTCTTCACGTTCCAAAACTACCAAACTGTGGATAGTTTGCAATTGGGGTAAGAAAGAATCAAGTTCATTCTCAAAACACCAAAGGTTAATGTTACTGTGACTGAAAAAAGTAAAATAACTTCAAAGAAATTTCAGTTATCTACATTGTGGACTGTTCAGCATGGAACAGGCATATAATGTACTGTTCATGATACTATTGCTTGACTATATACAAATGTCAATCATGGAGTAGGAGTGGGATGTGGGGGAGGAAGAAGTATATTGACATGAGTAAATTTCTCAACATTTCTCCAGTTTCACTGATGTTTATTATGTTCATGTGCTTGTTTTGCTCCAGAAATACTGGAGGCCCATGTGTGTTTTGTTATTATCCAGATTTTACAGTATTTAGATATTATGCAGTAACAAGTGAAAAGTAGTTTTGCTATATATCCTTTTCAGTTTACAGCTGGGGAGGTGTCCTAGCACAGCTGTTGGAGTAATGGGCTCGTAATCCAATGGTTGCAGGTTTGATACCCACCCAGGCCAATCTGGGTCATCTGCCTTGGCATGTCCTTGTGAAAACCACTTATATTTTCTCAGCATTATAAAGCCATATAAAGTACTGATAAAAACCAACCAACCAACCAACCAACAAACCAATAATTACAACATGGATAACAGTTTTGCAGATGATCTATTATTCAATGAATCATATCCAGAACCTGATCAAATTGATCCTCCAAATCACAGCTTAGAATGTGATGCATTTGCACCATCCCTTGGACCCAACCCTGTATCAAGGACTCCAGATAGTGAATCAACTGCCTTGTCTGCAACATCACCTGCTTCACCTCATGCCAGACATGGATCAGTCAATCAACAGCCTTTGGAACAATGGCAGGCAGATCCAGGAGTTCATCCAGCAGTTAGAGGTTCTCCAACAGATCTGCCAGCTGCCCAAAAATCTCGAGATGCTTATCCCATATTGGTGCCTGGTCAGGCTGCAGAACAGGTCACTCGCTATAAGCAAAACATGAAATACTTACACTGGCCTGTAAGGCAATCACAAAATGAAATGGCTGAAGCTGGTTTTATTATTTCAGGTAAATTTTGCAGGTGTATTTGGTACACAGATCTTTTTATTTTGATCGTTGCACATTTATCATTAATGTTTCCAGATTTATGAGCTATGCCCATTTTAAGCTCTACTGGTCATAGACTAGATGGGATTTATGCGCTGCCCTTTTGCCTGATGTGCATTAGCACAAATTTGTTATTGTTACTTCTAAACCACTGGGAAGGTTGAAATGAAACTTCACAAATTCATTCATCCCAAGGCCTTGTTGGTCTTAAATTGGTGTCTATCATGTATCCAAAATGCCACCACATGGGCCATATTGAAAATCATATTGCTACTCCTCCTGAACTGATGGTTATATCAATATGGCAGTTTCAATAAAAGACTTTTTGTGATATCTCATTGGTTCTGAATGAAAACCTTGCTGAGCAGACATCTGATACAACTGCAATAGCATTCACCTTGAAAATCTTAAAGGTTGCACTTTTCAGTTACATAGTTTGTATTGGGTTAAAGTTCTTAAGAAAGAATTTATCAGGTTTTCTTCACTTGTTATCCTGGCTATTTAAAATAGACCTTGTTGCTTGTAGGAATGGTTAAGTCATTTAATTTCCTTTATTCGGGTGTATGAATGGAGGGTGTAATTTGGATTATAGAGTATACAGCTTGGCCTTACTGAAGATATGCACCTATAACAAAAATGCTAGCTCCGCTTGCTCACTATTTTTTCCTGGAATTCAAATTTAAATTTTAATTCATTCGTTGCACTTTTAGAAGTTGGTATTGCCTTCCCAGTTTTAATAATTGTTAAAGTTAGTGTACTTTGGACTCATTCAGACTGATTTTTCAAGCACATTAGAGCAGCTGTTTTGGTCAGATATTTGCTTAGATCAATACAGTTTCCACAAGTACAAGATGTAAGGAAATCTCAGCCACAGTACCTGAATGTAGCATAGAGGTATTCCAACATTCTCTTCACTGTGTATGTTGAAATATGAATAATTTTACGTTACATCTGCCACTCTCAGAAGTTATGTAATATCTGTAGAGAGCAACCATAGCTACTTCTCCAGAACTGACATATGGATATATCTTATTCACCAAAAGACTTCTTATGATGTCTAGTTTGTCACAAATAAACTGGTGCCCATTGCAATATATAGTATGGCTGCTGTGGTCGCCATCTTGAAAATCTTATCACTAGTTATCCTGAATAGATAGATGATCATATCAACATAGGGTTTCAGTCAATGACTTCATTTGCTGTCTGGGTGGTTCTAAATGAAAATGGTACCAGTCTAACATTCAGTATGTCCATCATGGCTATCTTGAAGATCTTTGTCATTGCTACTCTTGAATGTTGGTCATATTTACATGGGATTTTCACTGAAAGAATTCTTATGATGTCCTGTTGGTCTTGAATGAAATTGGTGCTGTCAGGCATCAAGGACAACCACAACAGAGACGGTCTTGAAAATCTTGTTAATGCTACTTTTCCTAAATGAATGGTTGTATTGACATGAGTTTATAGACCTGTTATGATGTCTGCTTGGTCCTGATTAAAAATGTTGTCCCCTCAGATGTTTAATATTGCTGCCAAAGTCTGCAACTTGAAAAACTTGCTGTCTCTCAACCTCTTGATCTAATGGTCATATAAGAAAATAGTTTTGTTACCAACATTGGTATGTTAGAGTTCTCAAGAATATCAGAGGTGGTTTTAGTAACACAGCTTTGAAGTAAGAAATGGTCTTATCGTGGATTTCCTGAAAATTCTTTTGGCCACTTGGTGTCAGTCATTTCAGGGGACTCTTGGTTTTTTTTTTTTGAGAGCTGAAGGGATTTGACATATGTGGTGGATGTGGCCAATAAGTAATTGTTTCTGCAACCTGAGTTGTGCTTTGTATGTTCAAGGTATTTCCCAGCCTTGTGAAATTTAAACTCACTTAAATAAATTAATTTGCATCAGAGGGGTGGGGGCAACATGAATTCAATTGAAATATTTCACATAAGAAACAGAAGTGTGGGATATTGTCTGGACTCTGTGGTTACAGTTTGTGTCATGATTGAGATTGCATGAAGACATCTACTCACCTTGCTACTTGATTGAAATTACATGGTGTACATCCTATGGCATAGTAAGCATTTGTCTACGAAGTATTGTGAACTGTTGGGACCAATGTTCAATGAATATTCATCATTCTCATTGTGAAACCTTTTATTTGTTTGATGATTCCATCTAGTCATGGTGACAATTTAATCAAGTACATCCTTAAAAATTTTCATCCTTCTTAAAATTTGGTTAGATACAGCACCTTACCTAACTGTGTTACAGACCCCAGCTCAGTCGATAAAAGAAATGTATGTTTGCTTATTTGTAGTACTTTTATTAAGAACTGTAGTTTAAATTACAGTTTGCAATCCACCAGTTTTTATGGATTTTGTGATTGTAGTGAACCATAAATTTTTGAAGACCCAAAAAACAAGTACAAGACTCCTTTCCCAGTGCACAAATTTAAGTACATTGGCTGACACTAATGTAATTTTTGGGCAGAGCCATAAAAGTTGATACCCACAAAGGAGATTAATTCACAGTATAATATCAAAAACTTAAATTTTTCAAAATATTTCACAATTAAAAAATGATAACTGGTGCATTGATATAAAAATTCTAATGCAAAAACACATAAACAAACAATAATTGAGTCAAAAGGGAGAGGTAGTGTTACAGCAACCTGCGAATGCTCAATTCTTGTCATCGTCTGAACAAGTTAATCACAGATCTAAATTAGGCAGAAAAAGTAAGAAAATGGAAAATTAAATAAATTTCTTCACTTTTCAAACAAATTTATGAACTTGTACCAATTCTATGTAATAATCATACATGCTAACCCCAGGAGTGGTATACAAGTAATTTTTACTATATAAGTTTGCCCAGATAAATGCATTTAAAGCTTAAATGTGAGTATATATGGTAGTTAGTAGTTGTGCTGTATTTGGTAATATTTGTAATTCCTGTTCTTAAATTTCCATTTTACTATTTATTTATTTTCTGTTGTCAATTACAGATGATCATCTCTACTTTAGTATGTTCATTGATGTACCATTGCATTGCATATACTTAATGCACACATATCAGGAGGGTGATGTCAGTGCTTCAGATTGGTTGGGTACCAGTTTACACACAGATTAACAATATAATTTCATAACATGAGTGGATATTGGGTATGCAAATACAAAAGAATGAAAAAAAAATAACTTTAAAGTGAACTTCCATTTTTAGCTATCAAGGATTTGCTTGTCTTCTAATGTAAGGTGAGAAATAGGCTCGGTCTCCATAGCAACATTAGAGGACATCTAGTTTAGTCGTGTCAGTCGCAGTTCATACTTTTAATACAAGTGGATTTTTCATGATGTCATCAGGCATTATTTTCTTCTTTGTAAGCATGGCTTCATTCATTGAGATGAATGACTCGATTTCTTTGCTACTAGCACGATAATTCTGATATTAAATTAAAGTCACTATACTTTAATAATTTACATAATTTGTTGAAATTTTTCCATAAAAACCATGTAGTAATAACTTAAGAACATTAAATAAGTGCATAATATTGTCAGTACATTCAAATTAGGTTATAAACATGAAGGTTTCATGAAAAAAAGAGTTTTCGCCTCAGCCAAATGATGGCTGACCTCAAAATACCCGGATGTAAAAATTGCCTTCTACCATGTACTATGGACACCAGGGTCAAATTGGTATTGAACTATGTCACCATGAATAAATAAAAACAATTATTAATATTATTATTATTATTAATTATTAGGTTGGTTCACCCAAACTTTCAGTGTAATTGCCCTATTTATCAGATTCTTTCTTATAATGACATGCTTCATTTATTTTGCCTATATCATGAAAACCCACAAAGATTGTGCCAATCTGTGTAGAGTGCAAGTTTCATCATGGGACTATTATATTACAAAAACCTATGAAGATTATGCTGATCTATGTAGAATACAAGTCCCATCATGGAACTCGAGTATCATGAAAACCTACAAAGATCTGTGTAGATTGTGAGTCCCATCATGAAACTCTTATTCACATGTTCTTTCCATTATAGATGATGGTTGCTTCTTCTGCCAGTATTGTTCCTATATAATTACCTTTGAAGCTTTGATGTGTGACTGTGATTTGTGGACATTTCACTTTGAAGAGTGCAATCATCTCCATATGCATCATGTGGAACAAAGGAAAAAGGTACATAAAAATCATTTTGAAGATCAGAATGGGACACATATTGATAGAAGCCAAATAACATGCATTAAAAATATGTCTCACCTTTTTCAGAATTCTGGGTTTGCACAATTGAAGGGGCTTCAGGTGGCCTAGTGATCCAAAGCATTCACCATTACCAATCACTGCCATCTCACCCTTGTCTGTGTGTGATTGAATCTCAGGCTTGGCCAATGTGTTTATTTTTTTTAGAAAGCTTACAAGCAGCTTCCTGTGGGTTATTTGTTCTTACTGGAATTTTCCTGGGTTCTTCCTCCACTAGTTACACCAGCCATCTTGTATAGTCCATCATGTGCTGAAAAACCCACAGTAACAAAACCTTAATGTTGGCTTGCAGAAAATTTTAAGATGGACTTTATGTTGCCATGTGTTAAGATAAATTTTAATTCTTATGTTGGGTATTTGCCATAAGATGATTTTAATAGATTTTTAACAGGGTTTTCAGGACATGATGTCCCACATCAGCCAGGTGTGATATTGTCAGAGAATGCTCAGTTTTTCTTATCCATTATGTGCCTCAGTATTTTTCACAGTGCAACCCTTTTGATGGTCATTATTTTCAAATGTAATGTTGCAACCCTTTTGATGGTCAGCATTTTCAAATGTAATGTTGCAATGATGGTCAGTATTTTCAAATGTAATGTTGCAGCCCTTTTGATGGTCAGTAATTTCAAATGTAATATTGCAACCCTTTTTGATGGTCATTAGTTTCAGAAGCAATGTTGCAACCATTTTGATGGTCACTATTTTTAAATGTAATGCTGCAACCTTTGTGATGGTCAGTATTTTCAAAATGAAATGTTGCAACCTTTGTGATGGTCAGTATTTTCAAAATGAAATGTTGCAACCTTTGTGATGGTCAGTATTTTCAAAATGAAATGTTGCAACCTTTGTGATGGTCAGTATTTTCAAAATGAAATGTTGCAACCCTTTTAATGGTTAGTACTATCAGACGTAATGTTGTACTAGGATAGTGTAAATAAATATGTAGCCCATGAGTGTAACTTAATCTGTACTTAAATGTAAAGTCATTTGACAGTCCTATAGGCTGTATGGTGTGATAGTAATTGGGAGGCTTTGTGAGTACTCATGTTATGATTTCTCATAATGCCATCAGTTATATGGTCATTGCTCTTCGACATGTTTTGTGGGGTGGGGTGGGGGGTGGTATTTTTTAATTTAATTTTTGTCATTACTTTTTCTTCATTCAACTAGATTAAGAATAATATTTGCATTCTAATTGTTAAGAACTAAATGTACTTGCATAGTTCTGAATTATATTTTTGTACTAGTTAAACTTTAAACTTTATTAAATTATAATTGTACATAGCAGTCAACCATCCAAAACAATGGTGGTGGTGGGTTTCAGACTCAAAATGTGTGTTATGACCCAAGTAAGCAGTATTATACAATTGGGATTAAGAAAAAAACAGGAATTCATCTGGATCTTTTGAAGAAATATAGACTCTTCTAAACATAGCTAGCTTGTAGTATTGCCACTCACATACAGTAGTGGTGAAACGATTAATCAGTATATTGATGTATCAATATTTTTTCCATATTGATACTCATATCAGTCTAGAGGTGAAAAATCAATACAAAACAATAATTTCACTAATCTTCAGTAGTCATGAGTACTTATTGTTTGCCTTTTTATTCTTTAAATTTAGAATTCATCTGGGACAGCTGTAGCAGATATGTGCATTTATTTATGTTAGTAACACTGGGAAACTATTGACAACACCCACTTGCCTTCTACAAATTAGCAAATTTGATTCACACCTTGTCTACTTGCATTGTATATGAGGGCTATATTTCCAGTGTGTCAATGAAATATGTTAAGTTCAGTTTTGATTAGTGGTTATTGTTTGTCATGTCAAGAGCAAAACAATAACCACCAGTCAGAAATAACTGTAACTTATTCACTGTGTGACACACCAGAAGTATGGACATCCAAACTCGGTAGAAATAGATTCAAGCAATAGAGAAACTTTGTGCAAAATTGCCTATTAAATGATTTACAGGGTGCTCAAATCATGCATATGGAACAAGTCTGGAATGTCTCCTTTTATGGTGGTAAATGTAATCAGTGACTGAATGTGCTGACAGGATTTACAAAAAAATTCAAAGATTAGCAGAGAATCAACCAGAGGACAAATTTTAAACGATACGAGTTATAGCTGCCTTGTACATTTATAGATGGGGATTGGGCCTTTTCAATAATTTCCTTTCTCACTTATAGAAATGATTGTCTGTGTTCATGGCAGTTGTTTTGCATCTGCAGGAGGTGCAGTGTGATGGATTTGTTGTTAGTCATCACCGCTCCCATACTCAGAGCTGTTCTAGATAAGATTTTCCTTGCACAATGAAATTGCAATTTTTCTTGTTTTGAAAATAACACTGCATTGCCTTCCAAATTAAGTGAAGATATGAAATTGATTATAAAATGTGCAAAAACAAAGGGTGTGACCAAGATAAGCCCAGCACAGAAATGGCCTAAAAGGTTGAATATAAATCACAGACATCTAAAAGGTAGTCTGCTTGGAAGTGTTTTGTTTTATCTTGTCAAGGATGACAATGGCATATGAGCAGATGATAAGTCTGTGTCTGACTGTAATCTACGCAGTAGAAATGCAACCAGTATGTCAACACATATAAAACGGCACCACTCCACTACTGAAGGACCTTTTAAAGATGAAAAGTCCATCAGGTTGATATGTGAGAAAATAATGTATCATATCTTACGCTGCGTATTGATGAATCATATTGAAGCATGGCTGAGGTGTATCATTTCACCCCTACACACATCCATTAGATTGATGAGGGTAAAAAATGTGCCTCTACAACTGTGTGGCCAGGCACAAAAATACAAAATGTATCTGTCTTTAAAATCCATTATCAAACAAAATCAAAAAACAGTTTGCATTCATGTTCTATCGTTGATGAATAGTTACAAATTACTCCCATTTGCCACTGTTTGTTGGACAGTGCAGTACAACATTAACTCAGAGATTCAGCCTTGGTTGTGCTCTAAATACTTAACTGGAAGACTTTAAAGTGATATAAGTTTCATTAGTGTTCATCGTTGCACTGGATGGTACTGTTGTTCAAACTGCATTGCAGATCTTACTGAATTTAAGATTTATTATAAACTGTATTTTTACAAACATGATAGTGTTAGTGGAAAATCTTATAGGTCATGTGACATGTTTTGACATCGTGGTAGGCATGTAATATAAAAAAAATTTGGCTGTAGACAGTCTCAGATTTTAGTGTTTTTTATATGTAATAATCTTTGGAAATATATGAAAAATTTTGTGGAGATAATTTCATTTTTCTGTGTGTTATTTATCAACAGATCCTTTCTCGAGATTCTCCATTTAGGTTGTATATTTCTTCTTTGGTAGGGGAAATAACTCTTCTGAATAATACAATGAAAATGGAAATAATTGTGATGAACAATTTACATCAGTTTTGGTTTGAAATCCTTTTAATATAGTGATTTCTTTTGTTCATTATGTAGAGAGGGGAAAAAAACTTTGTAATATGCATATAACCATTGTACTTTCTATTTAGGGCTTAAAATATCAAGGGTGTGCACATGTCTGTTAGGGATCAGAAAAATGTGTGAAAATTGTTTTTTTATATCTGTACAGTTTAATTTAAAAATGTTCCCCCAAATTCCTCCAGCGATGCCTTGAAAAAATTAAAACCAACCAGTAATTTATAATTTCTATTTACGTGAATACCCTGTAAATCATCTGACAACAAATTTAAGCTTCATCAATATACTAAACATTTAAAGTTTTTGGATGACATAGATTAGTAACATGAGACTATCCATATTAAATAATGTCTTGATCTTTCAAGGCTTGAAAATTGCACTTTTCTGCATATATATATACTAGTGACGGGTGAGGAAAGGCTAGTGAAATTTGCAGTATGCATGCCTAACTAGCTGAGTGTAATTTGAAGCTAATTATGACATGAAAAGAAGATAATGAATGTTTCCATAATCAGTGGAATCCTTTATTCAGAAGTTGACATAACATAATCAGTAGATATTATGCTGTTTCTGTTTGCTTACAAGTGTATTCATTTGTAACAAGTCTCTCTCAGCCAGATGCATACAAGTCTGATAATAGAACTTAATCAGTTGATGTCATTTAATATAAATTAGATTTACATAAGCATTCCAGACACCAGGAACACTCCATCATTTCCATCATTTAGAGCAGAAGTGTTTCAAATTTAGCAACTGGTTTCCAAAACTTTTGCATTATTCCAGTATATTTGGAAATCAAGTAAAAGTACCTGACAGTATGGACTGGTTTGGACTTGCTTTGTAGAAAATATGGACTGGTTTGCAAAGTGGTTACTTCAGTAATTATTATTACCATACTCCAGCAAGAAAAGCAGAGAATATAGACTAGCTGGCAGTCTCCACATTTTTAAATGCTCCTTCATTCTAAAAATCCCATTCTTGTTATTGATGTGTATGTCAGAACTTCCTTAGTTATAGAATATGGTATTAGCTATAACATACATCATCACATTTACTTGTTTTGATGCCTACCCTAACTTTTGACCTCCTTGGCTAAGTCCACTGAGAGAAGTATTGCAGGACTAAGAGACCGTTGTCACTAGGATATATAGCTTCTCATATACCTTGTAAGTGTGCTGTGTAAGTTTATTGAATTAAGTGCAATGTGCAAGAAAAAGCTCAGGTTAAGATCATGGTCATAGAATAAATTAAAATTTGTTTACATATTCACCATCTTGCATTTGCAAGGTTTGTAAAAGACAGTTGTTTGTGAAAATACTGTCTATGTGCACTTCTGTGTATAAATGTCCTTCTGTGTGGATATTCATGTTGATTCAGTACATTATGTGTATATAGATGTGTTTGGGTGTTGGTTTTCATGTTGGTTAAGTACATTACCTGTATATAGATGTGTTTGTATATGGATATTTATGTTGATTCAGTGCATTACCTGTATATAGATGTGTTCATGTTTGGATATTCATGCTGGTTCATTATGTTATTTGTATATAGATGTGTTCATGTGTGGATATTCATGCTGGTTCATTATGTTATTTGTATATAGATGTGTTCATGTTTGGATATTCATGCTGGTTCATTATGTTATTTGTATATAGAAGTGTTCATGTGTGGATATTCATGCTGGTTCATTACATTACATGTACAGTCTTTTATTCAAAACCGATATACATACCAATTTTTTCTGTTGGTAGGCTAGAGACATTTGCAATCATTCAGTCCCCCAGTCATCAAGTGCCATGCATGGAGGACAGCAATTTGAGCAGTTAGCATGCAGTATAACTGGAGGACAGCAATCAGGAAATATTACTGGACAATCAGCAGGTACAGTCCTTCCGACTTATCAATTATGATATCACTTATGTCAACAAACCACCTATGTCAATGAAAATGCAAAGTCCAGGTACAATAGTCGATTGTTACTACCAAATTTGTCATGCTTATGTTGACATCAGATTAAAAAAAAATATGTATGTTGACAGAAGCCCAGGGTCCCAAAATTGGACAAATCCTTTGTTTTCTAATCGTTTATGTTTACAAGCTGCCAGTTCCAACCCATTGTTTGTTCTACAATTATTTGATGTTTATGTCAACAATATTACCTTGGTCCAGAGGATGTCAAGATATCTGGTAGTACTGTACATGCAAGTTTAATTACAGATGACCCAAGTTATAGCTCTCCAACAATCTTTAGACAGGTGTTTCAAGACATTCCAAATATATTCAGAATTGGCCAGTCTCAGGATTTGCTGACAGTATCTCATGAAAATGGAATGTACAAAGACTGAGTTCATATTTGGTCTTCTTCATAAAGGCTGTACACCACTAAAAAAAAGATCTTGAGCTAAACATAGCATAATAGACATGGGTGTTTTGAAACAAGATTCATGCACATGAAGTTTAGGTTATAACAATTGGTAAGTATCTTACCTATTATGAGTCTTACAACCCTTTAAGCTTTCTAGGAGAGCTATGGCATTGCACCTGTTCAGATTAGTACAGTTGACTTTGTTGCTCCACCCATTATATGGTGCAGTTAAAACTATGTGCTCAGTTCATCATGTAAACTCCAAATTGTAGATTAACGGATCACATTTGGCTGTCACCAGCTGCACATCTCAGCTACCTTTCATTCACATTTCCACTGTTGAGAGTTTTTGAGACATTAGAAAGACTGACAGTTGAAATTTGATAATTTCTTTAGGTAATGTTTGTTCCTTCTTCAGGGATCAACATAACAGATTTTTTCATTGATCAACAGGGCCCAGTTCACATGGAAACAAGTGGTCTCTGCAGAAAATCAACTGGTTAACCCAATCAAATTTAATAATGACTTTAGAGAATTTAATTGACGCTGTAGCTGTCAGCATTAACTGGCACTTTGCAAAATGTAAAGGCCACAGGCTTGTGGGCCAGCAGCTAAATCAACTGGTACTGGTAGGTTTGGTTAAAAGTTTTAATTGGCTGGTGTTTTTTATGGTGTGTCAGCAGATTAAATGTTATATTATGCTAAAGGCAGTTAAAGTGTCTTGGCCAGATGCACAACAGCAGTAGTTGATCTGGCCTGGTCAAGGCATTATTTGAATCCACAGTCTTCTGGTCACAAGTCCTGTGTGCCAACCATTGATCCACTGTATTATAGTGTCAGAAACTGGAAAAGCATGCTGCAAGATTTGCTTGTTACAATAATTCATAATGTGGATCACAATGGAGTCTACAGTAATTATGTCCAGGTGTCTGCACATCCATCCATCTATTATCTGTCAAGTCATCCTTCACTCGACAACTTGGTTCCCACAAAATAACCTGACTGAAAAAATTTCAACAACATTTTATATGCAGCTTTATTCAGCTGAGACTTTGAACATGTTTAATTATCGGCCCAGAGTGTGTCATCATTTATATGTGCTGTAGCTTCTAATTAGCTTCCACAAAATAAATTTACTGGGAATAATTTAATTTCAACCAGGTTTAATATTTGGCTTTTTGTAAACAAGAGCTCTGGAGTTTCAGAGCTGCATGACTCGTCATTTAGAGGAGTTATGGTTCCTGATTGCATGCCTTTCTACCTTTTGGTTCTGCAGCATAATTTGTTACAAAGACTGTAGATTTCTACCAAATTTGGAATGTAGCATTATATTGATATGAACATAAACAAAATTTATCTCTAGTATTTCTTATTATTGTTTATAGCATTTATGGTTCCAGGATTGGCTGTCCGTCTAACTTTGGTTTCAGTAAAGTTGGATTCAGCCCAGTTTGTCACTCACTGTAGCTTATCAGACATTGAATGAGTCAGTTTCCTGCTTTCCATGTGATCATTCAGAAAAGTTATGGCCTCCAATTACCCATCTTTTTTACCTACTTACCAACATTAAAAATGTTGGATTTCAAACAAATTTGGCAGGCTGAAGAGACCTTAAAGTGGTCAATTTACAGGTCTCCATCTTTCCATGCCATTGTGTAGAGGGGTCCTTATGGCCAATCTTATCTTTGTGGTTTAATAGTATTAATTCATTACCTGTATCCTTGCGCTAATCCCCATTCTAAGATGAGTATTCCCTCCAGTCAATAATTGAAGGCAAGATAAAAACAACATGATCCGAGTCTGATACCTCAGTCCGCTTCTAACAGTTGGAATATCATCTGTCCTTTCCTTAGACTCCCGGCACTTCTACATATGTCTCTTAGGTACTAAGTGTTTAATTATTTTAAGTCACTTTTTGCATTTATACTGTCAGTTGTATACTTGTGGTGTTGTATTTTTTATTTTCTCCCTATCCCTTGCTTTATTTTCATATATTTGTGCCCCATTTTGTTAAATTTTGATGAATTTTTTTCTGTTGCTAGCAAAGCGGTGTTTCTGATATTTTGTCCTTCTGTTTCTAACCATTGTTAGGGTAAGTAAATATTCCTACCCAATCATTGTTGAGTTTTATTGTGTTATTCTTGTATTTTCTTTTGGCATTCATCGTATTGATAAATATGGTAATAAAAAGCTTGTGTGGGACAAAGACTCCAGCTGCTTAGTGTGCACTGAGTGCATATGCATGGATGGTTTCCTTTTTGTTGTCTTTGGCCACATGATATATGGGTCTTCATAGAAAGAGATATTTCTTAGATGTGTTATGTATATGTAATTTAATTACTTGTTTGTTAGTTTTAATTTTTTTTTTTACTTTTTTATTTTATTCCATTACTTGTTATTGTAATGATAACTTTATTCACTGGATTTGACATTTTTCCAGAAAATTCAGTTCAGTTCTTTTTAGCCTGACAAACACACAGTAGTTTGTTTACACTGTATCAGTCAGTGACCTAGATCTTGTACCAGTAACACCTGTAATGTACACAACTTTTTAAAATTTTTTAAAAATTCATTCTCTGAAGAAATCACTGATTTCAGTTAAGGTCATATCTGGCCTACGTGTGAAATAACATGTGTCAATTAGGGTTTTCCAGAGGATTGACTCTCGTCCGGGACTTTGTTTTGTGTATCAGTTGGGCTTATTAACACATCTTATTATTTTAGTCAGTCATAATTAATACCTTTGTAGCTGAAGGGTATTTTGTGTTGTTGCCAGTTTGATTTGAATTTTTCTATTTTTCGGAATTAATAATTTATTCTCCCTGGAAACCACTTGTGCTCATTCAGATTCTTGGACAAAGACATTTATTGGAAATTATTCGGAATTCTAAAGCCGGATTATAATTCTTGGTGATTCAACAAAGAACTGTTGACAAGTCAGCACAAAAGAGGTTATAGAAGATGTCATTGCCTTCCGTCTTGGAACTTCATTGGGATTTGAACTGTGATTCACAAGGACTTTTTATCAGGACTTATATTCATTAATTCTGGGATTAATTTTGGATTAGGTTCATAAACCTAAATCCTTTTTCATATTTTTACCTTGTTTTGTCGGGAAATAAATTATTTGTTAAATTTTACAAAGCTTGTTGGCTTCACTCTTTTCTTTGTTATTTTGTAGGAGCCTAGACACGTAACAAAGAAAATTGGGGTTCTTGTTCTTGAAATATTTGAATTTTGGCTAAAATATTTCAGAAAATTGTTTTTTGAAATTTAAATTCCCCTAGTTTTCAGAATATTTTAAATCCCAAGTATTATTTCACATTTTGTTTGAAATCTTTAGTGAAATCAACAGGTTTTTCACAATGTCATCAAAAGTGGAGACTTTTCTTTCAAATCCTACCCAAGAGCAGTTGGATTGTTTGAAAAAAGATGAATTGCTTGAACTTGCCAGAAAATACAATCTTTCTGGAGCAAAAGCTTCGTTAACAAAGCAAGAAATAAAAAACATTTTGATCCAGTATTTGGTAGAGAAGAATGTTTTGGATAAAAGTGTTTTGGTTTTGGTCAGGAAGTCTGTATCAGACTGATATAAATGTAAAGGAATTAAAATTGAAATACAAGATGGAATTAGAGTTAAGGAAGCTGGATCTTCAGAAAGATAAAGAGGAAAAACAAATGCAGTTGCAATTTGAAAAAGAGGAGAGAGAGAGAGACAGGAAAGAGAGATAAACAGTTACAGTTTGAGAAGGAGGAGGGAGAGAGAGACAAATGCAGTTATAATTTGAGAAAGGCAAGTGAAATGCACATTCCCACTCCACATACAAATTCAAGGTTTGATATTACAGAGAATTTTAGGCTAATACCCCTTTTTAGTGAAAAAGAAGTAGACAAATATTTTCCTTATTTTGAAAAAGTTGCTGAAAGTTTGATGTGGCCAAGGGAGTACTGGACTTTGTTATTACAATGTGTACTTACTAGTAGAGCTCATGATATTTACATTTCACTGTCACTAGAGCAGAGTGCTGAGTATGATGTGGTTAAGGACTGTATTTTGAAGGGTTATGAGTTAGTCCCCAAGGCTTATCAGCAAAAATTAAGGAATTCTACAAAATCAGCTGACCAGACCAATGTTTAATTTGCATGGGGAAAAGCACACCAGTTTGATAGGTGGTGCTTTTCTAGAAAGGTCAATAAAGATTACAAAAGTCTCAGACAACTCATTACTTGAAGAGTTCAGGAACTGTGTCCAAGTGACATTAAGACTTATCTTGACAAGCAAAAGATCGAAATCTTGGAAAATGCTGCTCATGCTACTGATGAGTATTTCTTGACTCATAGAGTTCCTTTTGCAGGCAAGTCTTCCACTCAGCAGTCTGCTGGTAGAAAAGTATTTCAGCCTAATACGACTCCTTCTAAAACTCAATCTGGTACAACTTTTAAAATCAAGCTTCTAATAAGCTTGATTCAAAATCCTTGTCTCTTCCTATGTGTACCTATTGCAAGAAAAAAGGACACGTTATTTCTGATTGCTTCAGATTGAAATATAAGCATCAGAATCAAGACAGACCTGTCCCAAATGTTCTTATTTCTAAGCGGTTAAGGTCACAGTCATGTATTGAAAGCAATACATTTGTTGGGTCTCAAAAACCCCAGTTTGATTTTATTATGGAGAATTATGAACCATTCATGTCAAAGGGTTCCATATTACTCTTGGGTGATTTGGCCAATCCTATCCCTATTAAAATTTTAAGGGACACAGGAGCTTCTCAGAGTCTTTTATTATCAGATACTTTGCCTTTTTTTTCTGAGAAGTCTTCTTCTAGTGAGAGTGTTCTTATCCAGGGAGTAGAGTGCTGCTTTGTTAATGTTCCTCATCATTGTGTAAATTTGTCATCAGACTTAGTTTCAGGACCTGTGACAGTCAGAATAGTGCCTTCTTTAACCGTTCAGGGCATTCATTTGTTACTAGGTAATGACCTAGCAGGAGACAAGGTTGTGGTTAATCCACTTGTAACTGACAAGCCTTGTTTGGATCAGAAAGATGATCCTATTGAAAAAGAATTCCCTGATTTATACCCAGCTTGTGCAGTTACTAGAGCTATGGCAAAGAAAGCTCTTGAGAATGATTTTGATAAGAAAAGCATTCCTGTAGCTGACACATGTATTGGTCAGGCTTTTGATGAGGTCACTTTTACTCCTTGTTTGGATCAATCAAAAGGTATTGATCACAGTGATCCTCTTGTAACTACTCATTCTCTTTTTTCTAATTAGGGTGACAAACGACAATCACTTGTCGTCGAACATGAAAAAGATCCTGAGATCTCCTGTTTGTTTTAGAGGGCCATTAGTGAAACTGAAACCACTGAAGTACCTGTCTGTTATTTCATTAAAAATGGAATTCTTATGAGAAAATGGAGACCTCCCGAGGTACCTGCTGGTGATGAGTGGTGAGTGAACTATCAAATTGTAGTTCCAAAATTTTACAGGAAATACTTAGTTTGGCCCATGAAACTCCTCTGGCTGGTCATTTAGGGATTAATAAGACTTTTATCACAAGATCATGACTCACTTTTATTGGCCAAAAATCAAAAGTGATGTTTGTAAATTCTGTACATCTTGTCATACTTGTCAAATGGATGGAAAACCCAATCAGAAGATACCTAAGGCTCTTCTGCAGCCTATTCCTGCATTTGATGAACCATTTAGTAGAATAATGGTAGATTGTGTTGGTCCCTTACCTAAGACCAAGTCAGGCAACCAATATTTGTTGACTATTATGTGTGCGTCAACAAGATTCC
This sequence comes from Megalonaias nervosa, assembly GCA_016617855.1. Taxonomy (NCBI): domain Eukaryota; kingdom Metazoa; phylum Mollusca; class Bivalvia; order Unionida; family Unionidae; genus Megalonaias; species Megalonaias nervosa. The sequence goes on along the minus strand of JAECUM010003598.1, from coordinate 30,373 downwards.
CAGAGGCAATACCTTTGAGGAATATTAAAACTAAAACAATAGTAAAAGCTTTGATCAAGTTTTTTTACTCAAATCTGTCCAATCTGGTCAAGGGTCAAATTTTATGTTTGGAATTTTCCAGCTAATTATGCTTGAATTTAGCACTCAGCAATTTAAGTGAAAAGTGAAATTATGGTTTTACAGAACTTTAATGAAGAGAACTTTTGAGTCTTGTAATAGAGTTCTTTCACTCTTGCTCATTCTTCAAAATTTTCTTCAAATTAGGTATTACAGCCCTTACAAAGTAAAGAAGAAAATGAATGAGTTAGATTATAATAATAGTACTCTGATCTAAATAAATTAATGGAGGACCAGTGTATTTAGAGGGAGATAGCCAGGTAAATCATGCAATTAATTTAGTTGTACCTGTTCCACTCACTGAGGATTTAAGTGAAGGAATTCAATCGGACTCTATTGATTTTAGAGTGACAAATCTTCGGAATTCAGAAATTATGAATAATCTAGACCAGAAACTTTCAGATTTGCAACGGTAAGAAAGGAACGAACTTAAACAGTTATTATTTGAATATGAGCACTTATTTCGAGATGTTCCTATGAGGACAAACAAAATCTTTCATGACGTTGAAATTATAAAATTCAAACCTGTGAAACAACACCCATACAGGATGAACCCTCTCAAGCAGGAATACTTGAAAAATGAAATTTAGTATTTGTTGGAGGATGATTTCATAGAGCCCAGCAAAAGTGACTGGAGTTCACTATGTATACTTGTTCTGAAACCAGATAAAACTTTCCGTATGATCACTGATTATAGGAAGATGAACAGTGTGACAACAGATTCATTTCCATTACCAAGAATCGATGACGGCATTGATAAAATTGGAAATGCCAAGAATGTCACCAAATTTGACCTTCTGAAAGGATTTTGGCAAATTCCACTAATGGAAAGGGCCAAGGAGATTTTGTCATTCATGACTCCAGATGGACTTTATCAATATAAAGTGATGCTGTTCAGGATGAAGGGTTCGCCAAGTACCTTTCAAAATTTGATGAATATAATTACCTCTGGTCTACATAATTATGATGCTTACATCGATGATGTCATCATCTACAAAGAAACCTGGAAAGAACATCTAGCAACAATTCAGAAATTCTTTGACAGACTCACTGATGCAAGTTTGACAATCAATTTTTCCAACAGTGAATTCTGCTGTGCTTGTGTAACCTTTCTAGGACATATTGTGGGACATGGACAAGTTAAACCTATAGATGCTAAGGTCAAGGCTATCTCTGAATTCCTGTGCCTGTCAGTAAAAAGCAACTGATGTGATTTTTGGGTATGGCTGGATACTATCGGAAATTTTGTTCCAATTTTTTCTGACAAATTTATTGAGCAAGAAAAACAAGTTTCTTTAGACTGAAAAATGTCAGGAGGCTTTTGATAAGTTAAAGGCCACCAGTTCTTACAGCTCCAAATTTCAGTCAATCATTTATACTATCTGTTGATGCAAGTGATGTTGGGGTTGGAGCAGTATTGATTCAAGAAGATAGCATTGGTGTTGATCATCCAGTGTGCTGTTTTTTAAAAAAATTAAATAAGCACCAAAGGAATTACTCAACAATTGAGAAGGAATGTTTGGCCTTGATATTGGCATTACAGCATTTTGAAGTTTACATTAAATTAGCTCCTTCTTCAATTGTTGTTTTTAGTGATCACAACCCCCTTACTTTCATCGACAAAATGAAAAACAAAACTCAAAGATTATTAAGGTCTGGTTTGTTGTTACAGGAATATAATATTGACATCAGGCACATCAAAGGAAAAGACAATTTAATAGCAGATGCACTTTCCCATGTATAGAAATATTATTTCATGTACACTTTGTATAATTCATAAGAGTTGTTCTTATGTAATTTCTTTTTACCTCATGTATAATTAACATATGGTAAAGAGAAAGCTTTATTATATAAATCTTTATTTTTCTTTATGGGGGGAAGTGTTATGTATATGTAATTTAATTACTTGTATGTTAGTTTAAAATTTTTTATATTTTTTATTTTATTCATTACATGTTATTGTAATGATAACTTTATTCACTAGATTTGACATTTTTCCAGAAAATTCAGTTCAATTCTTTTTAGCCTGATAAACATGCAGTAGCTTGTTTACACTGTATCAATCGATGACCTAGATCTCATACCAGTAACACCTGTAATGTAAACAACTTTTTAAAAAATTTTTTAAATTCATTCTCAGTGAGGAAATCACTGATTTCAATCAAGGTCATATCTGGCCTACATGTGAAATAACGTGTCAATTAGAGTTTTCCAGAGGATTGACCCTCATCCGGGACTTTGTTTTGCATATCAGTTGGGCTTATTAACACATGTTATTATAGTTTTAGTCAGTTGTAATTAATACCTTTGGAGCTGAAAGGTACTTTTGTGTTGTTGCCAGTTTGATTTGAATTTTTCTTTTTTTCGGAATTAATAATTTATTCTCTGGAAACCACTTATGCTCATTCGAATTTTTGGACAAAGACATTTATTGGAAATTATTCGGAATTCTAAAGCCGGATTATAATTCATGGTGATTCAACAAAGAACTGTTGACACGTCAACACAAAAGAGGTTATAGAAGACATCATTGTCTTCCATTTTAGAACTTCATCAGGATTCGAACTGTGATTCACAAATTCTAGGATTAATTTTGAATTAGATTCATAAACCATAAGTCCTTTTTCATATTTTTACCTTGTTTTTCAAGGGAAATAAATTATTTGTTAAATTTTACAAAGCATGTTGGCTTCACTCTTATCCTTGTTACTTTGTATGAGCCTAGACACCTAACAGATGATGCTGTTTAAGTCATTGAACAGACCAAAAGAGATGTGGAACAATTGTTTAGATTTCCTGCCTTCATCAAAATCACATTTATTTGCTAACCTTCTTATGGCAAAATCATTTATAACTTTACAAAAAATTTCAGAAACATTTCAGTGATTTCTTCAGTTGTATTGGATTAGATATCGATAAGGATTTTGATTCATCACTACCCAATATTGAATGTACATCAAATTAAACTTTCTTTCAGATACCAAATATTACTGAGGATTTTATTAGACATGAAATTATAAATATGTAAAATTCAGAAACTGCTGCCATTGATGGTTTGTTGGTGAAACTGTCAAAACTGTTGATAGATTATTAATAATGTCCATTGGCACAATGACTTTTACAGATGATTTGAAAAAAACTAGAGTCAGGAAATAACTCAAGTATCATTATAGACCTATTTCTGTTCTACATGTTGGTAGTGATATTCTATGAAGAGATATCATCATTATATGAGTTTGTATCCAAAAATAATTTGATTACTCCATGTTAATCAGGCTTCTGTCAGATTCATTTATGTAAAACAGCACTCACTGCTTTTTATTGATTGCTGCTTAAAGAATATTGACGATGGGGAAATTAACTGGAGTTTTATTCTTACACCTACATAAAGCTTTTGATACTGTTGATTAGTACATTAAATATCAGCATGTTTCAAAATCCTCAGTATGATGATTTTCATCCTGTGTCAGTGGTTGATGACAAGCTGTGCATTGGATAGGTATTGTGTTGGATTTTAAGGAAATTTCCGTTGGAGTACCATAGGGACTAACTCCAGACCCCTTTCTTTTTCATATTATATATATAGATAGTTGTATGTGTGATGATACATCACACTATGATAGTGATAGAGTTGTTAGCACTGTAATGAGAGCAACCAGATGAAGAGTTACAAAGTGCTATGAAATGGATGCATGACAATAAACTTAGCTTAAATTTACAGAAAACTCAATTAATGTTTCTCTGCTCAGCATAGTGCATGGATAGAATTGTACATAGAAGTAAGTGGTACAGAACTTAGAACCGTTAAATGTGCCAAACTTTTGTGTTTCCTTATTAATAAACTTTAACTTGGTCCAACCACTTTGAAACACCCTTTATACAAGCACCTAAGAAAATGCAAATTTTAGAAAGAGTTATAGGTTTGTGACAGATCATTTGATCTGAAAAGTGTCAAATGCATTTCAACATTTTATCTACTGCTGTATTGTGAGGGGAGAACCCTATATTTCTTCTTACATACAGAGATTATACAACTTGGAGAAAAGAGCCACCAGGGCAATTTTAAATGTAAAAAATATTTTAATATCTGCCTCATATCTTTTTAATGCTCATAGATGAAGACCTAATCTCTAAATTTATATTTAAAAAATTGGTACAGTAAATAAGAAATGGACATTGAATTTATTTGATGCAAATATTGGTGCAAGTAAATAATGTAATTTAGTGTTTGCTACTGTCTGATACTACAGTATTTGAATAGAGCTTTTGCTGACACTCTGTATGTCAGCTTGTATTGACGAGAATTAAAAATATTTAAATAGTTTGCATAGACACTTATTTTTGGGTAACTAAGAAAATGAATACCACAGCAAATTTATAGTCAACTGCAGGCACGTTACCTGGCAGGCAGTTTCATATTTACTTTATTATCCAGAGTCTTGAGGTGTTCCCACAATAATTATTTGTAGAGTTTGTTAACTGCTAAATTGAAAAGGGGAATTTGCCATATGCAGTACAGACCATTTTCAAACCAGTCTGGAAAATTGATGAATTTATACTTATTTGATTTCAGAAATTATTGCAACTGATGCAGAAGGAGGCAGATACACTCTCCGTGGGCCAGTGAAGTTCAGACAACATGCAGAGTACACTGCAAGACTTAAAACATTTTCTAAGGTTCCTTCTTCAGTTGTTAAAAAGCCAAAAGAACTTGCAGGTGCTGGCTTCATGTATGCAGGTAAAAATGATATACATTGTAGCATAAAAATAGAGAGAGAAGAAAATTGCCATGAAGTCAGTCTCCAGTTTCTGATTCACATTTTGTCCGTTTTTTTATTAATTGCTTGAGCACATGATAGTATATTCAGTCTACAGTCAGATTTAGAATGTGTTCATCAGTAACATATGTCAGCACTGAAGATTGAGTTGTGGTTGGTTTTACATTGTTTGGAGAGAGACTCAAATACATCATAGGGTTTGAAAAGGCCAGATTAACCCAAATAGTTGCCTTTTTATTGTTAAGTGCAATTTAGCCATTTACTCTAACCTGGTGAGTTTAGTCCAGAATTACACAAGTGTAAGTTCTCAACTACACTCACTAACACTTTGCAACATCCATATTCCTTTGTAATGTCATTATTTACATGCCCTGATACACACATATGGCAAAACTCAATGTTAAATTATGTGGACATTTTTGGACAAAGTCAGCCTAAGGGTGTGATCCAGCACAAACTGGATTGAATGTTGCATGCAGTGATGTCACAGTGAAAGCTGTACATGTTGAAAATAAAATTTGTACTATACTATATTGTGACGATTAGACCCGATGTGCTCATACCTTCACAGTTTAGTTCCTGGCTACCATTATAAAGGTCCATAGTGATAACAAAATTTCTTCTGGAAATTTCTTGATGACAGTTATGGTGCAAAGCATTCAATAATCAGGATTGAATAGACTTTGTTTAAGCTATATATTAGTATTAAATTTTAGAATAGCAGTTACTATATAATTTAAGATGACTAAATGCACCTGCATGACCACTTTGACATAAGCTATAGTAAATACTGAGTTTTTTTAAAAAAATTATTAATTTAGAAGGTAAGGTTTTATGATGAGTAATAACTTTGGGGTCTAGAGCTAAAGATTGTAAAGCAACAAGCTAACTTAGTGTCTGATAAAAGTTGCATTTCAAAATACCCTCATAAGTGACATAAGAAAAATAAATGAGGAGGTGGCGTTTTGTCCTGCATTGCAGGTTGACAGAACAGATTGAAGATATAACCAGATTTGAAACAGTACAGGCTCATATAAGTAAGCTGTTCTGTTTTCTGTGATGTATTTTGAAAACAATACACAAAGCTGTATGAAACATTGCATTAGCATCATAATCTTGTCTAATTATATAAAAGTGTCATTCACTGAATTGTCAGGCATCTTACCCTATATGTAGTCACATCATTTTTGACATAATTTATGTCTTCTAGAGTTGGTAAGTTCTTAATGTTGAGTGAGGTCTTGCACACTGCCATTTGTCAGAATTGCTAGATCTCAAAGGCACCTTGTATGAATTCTTTCTGTGAGCTATATACGTGTATGTAAGCATCAGGTTGTTCAGATTTGACTAATAACCAAACAGCATTACTGGTATTGAGTCAGTGTATACCATCTGACCTGGAAATTTCACATAATTTTGCTTTGTTTGAAAATGGGAGACTGGAGTTTTCAGACATTCTCAGAAGTTCACATGTATGAATATAGGTCCGATTACAAGTTTAAAGAGTGAAGTTACCATTGACTTACAACTTTTCTAAAAGAGCATTAGAGTAGATTTTTCATCTCCACGCATTTTAGTTTGTATTGCCATAAGGCCAAGTGAGCTTTTGGTATGGCTCTGGCATGCATTGCTTTGTCAGTTGTGAATGTTTGGGTTTTTTAAAAAAAAAATTCACAAAAACTGCTGGATAAATTTTAACTAGTTTGACAGCATCCTTGCATAAAGGCTTTCAGAGTTCCAGTTTTGTCTAATATTAGGAAGTAAAGTGCCTGATTGTCATAGAATTTTGTGGCTGTAAATAGCAATGTATCATATATGAACTAACGTATAGATGGGTTTCATTGATGTTTACTGTGTTTATCTGGGGTTGTGTATTATTTTAATCTTGGCAATTTAGAAGTACTCATTTATGTTCACTTACTGCTGCATACACAAAGCACCAGCAGTGTGGGACCCATTTTACCTCAAGTTCTCTGGCTGTGGATATGACCATAACTATGATACCTATAGAGCATTCCCTCTGTATTGTCCCAATACAACTGAGTCTTGTCAGGAATTTGTCCACTTTGTTAAAGCAGTTTTTAGCTGTAGAGGTATGTGAAAATGAAATCTGCTTTGCTTTCTTGTTTTCTTTTCTGTGTCAAATTTTTTTTGTTTGTTAAATTGAATGTTTAGGAATTTATTCAAAATTTTCTTGAAAGTCAGACCTATGTCATATAATGCCATTCTGTCAGATAGAATATAGCCTAATCCAAGTTTAAACGTTTAATGGCAACAGACAAGTTCAATTCAGTTATATGTTGTATGCATTAATTGACATCAAATTAGTGAGTTTTTATAATCCAGTGTGATTATTCTTGTCAGAGATGGATTCATGTACAAACCTGGTTAGTGTAATAATAAGCACATATAGTTTTTCATATGAAAGAATTAAATGTGTAACAGGGTCCGTTCATGTGCACATATTCGTAATGTATATCATTGTATTCTCACTTAAACATCTCAGTCATTGTACTTTTAGCTGTTCCAGGGAGTTGTCAAACTGGGGGGGCTTGTGTATCTGGATACATCATTTAGTGGTGAGATTGGTTTGAGGAAATATACATGTTAACTCATTCTGAGAGGCAAAAAGTTCTGGATTGTTGGGTATGCAGAATTAAGAGGAGCAGACCATGTGATTTTATTCCTTCTTTTGTCTGGAGCTGTGGATTGGAATCTCATGATCATCACCTAAATGCCACATCATCTGCTCATATATATATATATATATATATATATATATATGTGTGTGTGTGTGTGTGTGTGTGTGTGTGTGTGTGTGTTTTGAACCCAAAAGTAAATGTCACTGTATGTGTAACAATAAAAACAGTGGTCATAAATCCATACATGAATCAAATTTGTTGGTAAACAATACATTGATCATAATTCTATAGATCTGTCATACATGTTGATACATTTCATACATTGATTATATCTGTTGATAAATCCATATATCAGTCATATCTGTTGATAATTCCATACATTGATTATATCTGTTCATAAGTTAATCATTTCTGTTGATAATTCCATACATTGATTATATCTGTTCATAAGTTAATCATTTCTGTTGATAATTCCATACATTGATTATATCTGTTCATAAGTTAATGAATCAATCATATATGTTGATAATTCCATAAATTGATTATGTCAGTTCATAAGTTAATGAATCAGTCATTTCTGTTCATAGGTCCATGAATCAATCATATATGTTGATAATTCCTTACATTGATTATAACTGTTGATAAGTTAATCATTTCTGTTGATAATTCCATACATTTATTATATCTGCTCATAATTTAATGAATTAACCATTTCTGTTGATAATTCCATACACAGATCATATCATTTGATGCATATATCAGTCACATCTGTTGATAATTTCATACATTGATTATGTCTGTTCATAAGTTAATGAATCAATCATATCTGTTGATAATGCTGTACATTGATTATAACTGTTCATAAGTTAATGAATCGGTAATTTCTGTTGACAATTCCATAAATTGATTATGTCTGTTCATGAGGTAATGAATCAATCATTTCTGTTGATAATTGCATACAATGATTATCTGTTCATGAGTTAATGAATCAATCATATCTGTTGATAATTCGATACATTGATTATATCTGTTCATGAGTTAATGAATCAATCATTTCTGTTGATAATTGCATACAATGATTATGTTCATGAGTTAATGAATCAGTCATATCTGTTGATGATTCCATACATTGATTATATTTGTTCCTGAGTTAATGAATCTGTCATATCTGTTGATAATTCCATAAATTGATTATGTCTGTTCATAAGTTAATGAATCAATTATTTCTGTTGATAATTCCATACAGTGATTCATAAATTAATGAATCAGTCATATCTGTTGATAATTGCATACATTGATTATAACTGTTCATAAGTTAATGAATCAGTCATTTCTGTTCATAATTCCATACATTGATTATATCTGTTCATAGGTCCATGAATCAGTCATATCTGTTGATAATTCCATACATTGATTATAAGTGTTTATAAGTTAATGAATCAATCATTTTTGTTAACAGTTCCGTACATTGATTATATCTGTTCATAATTTAATCAAACAACCATATCTGTTGATAATTCCATACATTGATTATATCTGTTCATAAGTTAATCAATCAATCATATCTGTTGATAATTCCATACTTTGATTATATCTGTTCATGAGTTAATGAATCAATCATATCTGTTGATAATGCCATAAATTGATTATGTCTGTTCATAAGTTAATGAATCAGTCATTTCTGTTGATAATTTCATACATTGATTATAACTGTTCATAAGTTAATGAATCAATCATTTTTGTTGACAGTTCTGTACATTGATTATATCTGTTCATAAGTTAATCAAACAACCATATCTATTTATAATTTCATACATTGATTATATCTGTTCATTAGTTAATCAATCAGTCATATCTGTTGATAATTCTATATATTGATCATAACTGTTCATAAGATAGTGAATCAGTCATTTCTGTTGATAATTCCATACATTGATTATATCTGTTCATAGGTCCATCAATCATTCATATCTGTTGATAATTTCATACATTGGTTATTACTGTTCGTAAGTTAATGAATCAGTCATTTTTGTTGACAGTTCCGTACATTGATTATATCTGTTCATAAGTTAATCAAACAACCATATCTATTGATAATTTCATACATTGATTATGTCTGTTTATTAGTTAATCATATCAATCATATCTGTTGATAATTCCATACATTGATTATATCTGTTCATAAGTTAATCAATCAGTCATTTCTGTTGATAATTCCATAGATTGATGATATCTGTTCATAGGTCCATGAAACAATCATATCAATTGACAAGTCCATACATTGGTTATATCTATTCATAAGTCAATCATTTCTGTTGATAATTTCATACATTGATTATATCTGTTCATAGGTCCATGAAACAATCATTTCAATTGATAAGTCCATACATTGGTTATATCTGTTCATAGGTCAATCATTTTGTTGATAATTCCATACATTGATTATATCTGTTCATAAGTCAATCAATCGGCCATATCTGTTGATAATTCCATGCACTGATTATATCTGTTGATAGGTCCATGAAACAATCATATCTGTTAATAATTCCTTACATTGATTATAACTGTTCATAGATTAATCATTTCTGTTGATAATTCCGTATTTCATGTCTGTTGATAGATCCATATATCAGCAGTATCTGTTGATAAGTTCCATATATTGATTATATCTGTTGACATACGAGATCATTTGTGATTATTTGTTGAAACTCCATGATTTGATTGTATCCATGAAGGAATTAAATCATTTTGTTATATCTGCTTATGAATTTTGTGTGTATGAGTAAGGTGTCTGATTCATTCATCATTCATTTACATTATAAAATAAATATCTAATTTATCTAATTGTGTTAAGTACAGTAAAAACTGCTATGAGTGACCTCTGCTATGAGCGACTGCCTGTCATTTCCAACCACAATCATAATGCACAGATCGATTTTATTATATAAACACTCTGTTATAAGCGACCACCTGCTGAACTTGACCAGCGACCACGATGTTTTGGCAAAATATGCATTTCAACACTGCTGTGAATGACTGCATTGCAAAAATGAGGATAAACTCCAGTGACCTTTATTTAATCCCTGTAAAAAAAACGCCCGCTCATACCGTTCTAAATTTTAAAAAAATATATAAAAAATAGGCTGGCTACCAATTTTTGAATTTTTTTAGCTATGCTTATAGTGTTTTATAGTTTCTCTCATAAATCAAAGTGTATGTAGATTATTTCCTAGTCTAGTTCCCTGCTTCGTATACTCCCTGTGTTGTTCTCCACTATTCATATAGGGGTGAGCAACTCAAGGAGCATAAAAAGCAGAGAACCAGACCAATTATTCCCGCACTTAGCCTGCTTCCTGGCCTTTATCGTACAACCCAGCATCTCTATCAAAGACTGTATCACGAGAACAGACAGACACCACTGACCTATATATAATCAATTGTTACAATGGCTGCTTGATTAATAATGATTGTTCTGATTAAAAACAAACATAAAAGGAATATTAAATAAAAGCGATTGCTACGGGTGATAGATGCTACAGTTCATAAACCAGGCTAATGTACATGTTACGAATTGCCGATGTAGTGCCAAAGTTGATGTAGTGGTTGCATATATTGTTTGTCTTTGGAGTTGATCCGTATTGCCGGGGGTGGATAAGGTCATTGTCTATTAAACCAGCAAGAGAGAATCATTTGCAATATTCGATTGATGGTATTCAAGACTTGTGATGTTTGTTGTACTTCCCCCTGATGTTAAGTGATTACATCCCAATCACAAAGCTGTTGTCTATTCAAGTTGGTGTGACCGGGTTACACACTTTGCTTATAGAGTTAATCCCTGTATGTCATCCTTGAATGAAGCCGTTGACTTTTGTCTCTGAGTAAATGGTTCTGTTTCTGGATGAGATAATTGTTTCTTTTTATTTCATTGATTGTTAGATATGCAATGTACATGATAGATTTTTCATATTTTCCCACAGCCCAGTCAAAACCGTCTTTACATTCGATATTACAACTAAGCACTAATAATTTGAACATTTCGAACTTACCTTAATAACAATGGATGAACCTCCAACTAAAAAGAGACAAATTTTAAGGCTGGAGTAAATAGTTATTGAAGCTGAAAAGAAGTGAAAAAGATCAGACCACTCGCAAAAATGCAGCTTAAACGTCAGTAAAACAAATTTAGGTTGTTATAAAGGAAAAGGAGTAATTCAGAAACGATTTCATATGCTAAAATATGTGATCTTCAAATGTAAATGTGATTTCATGTTTTATGATAGAAGTATATCTTTATTGCTATATGATTTTGTTTTTAGATGAATGCATACAATATTTTAGCAAGAACTATTAATAAAGAACAGAATGTATGTACTGTGATTGTGGTTATTTTTCTTGAGATTGTTCTGAAACTGGACTTTGGAAACATGTCTTTTTATACAAACCTGCTATGAGAGACCACCTGTCTTGAGAGACCACTTTTTGTTGGCAGAATGGGGCAGTCTCTCATAACAGGTTTTACTGTATTTCGTTTGTTCCAATCCCATCCATTTCATCATGTTACAGCGATAAAATACCATTTAAACACATTTTATTAAACACAAATCCATTTGTTCATTTAATTTATTAAATGTATAATAGTAGTTTAGTGTCAATTTCAGTAAAGGCAAATGGAGCTGTCAGCATGATGTCATCGGTACCATTCTTCTTTCAGAATTGTTGCTTCATATCTCAGTCAATATTACTGTGAACTTATTTTCAGTAGTAAATAGAAGATTACAACATACCATACTTTCAAACCTGCAGGACTCGTTTTTCCCTTACTTTTTATTTCTGTATGAAATGGGTGCAGATTTTTTAAAACACACTGTTTGGAAAAATGTGGGTAATTCTAAGTGATTTTCAGGATAGATAGTGTGGTAAGCATCTGTTTATGTGGATTACATCTAAGTGTGATTATTAGTAATTTCCCATACTCAGAGTATAAATATCTTAAGAATTTGAAATTTTCATCAGTATCACACTGTCTTCATCAGCGACTAATGTTGATCACGTGACTTATAATGGTCACATGATACAAGGAGACTGGTGTAAAGGGGTGATAATTCAAGCCCCTCATCCCTGTTTAGTCTTGGCCATTGCTGTCTTATTTTGATTGCTTCCTTCCCTCCCTTTTCCATAGGTCGTCCTCTGATGTGATGACCTGGGTCTAATTGGAAATGATGGAATGTCCCTTATTGCTACAATGTTCATGCATGACAGATGACTCTAATGATGTGTTCCTTAATCCTTGTTTTAATAGCAGCAATAGCTTACCCATAGCTATTGTTGAGCTTTCTTTTTTATGATGAAAAAAATGCACCATCCGTTGATATGCATACATCCTCCCTTAGTGTGAAGAATTGTCAATATGACGCAATTCCTTGTGCAGTTCGCTTGTCCCTTGTATATTATGAAAGACTTTCTCATTCACATCCTTTACCTCAGACAATAAATATCAGCAACACCAACATTAAATTCACACAGTCAGTACGAAACCTCGGTGTTACTCTTGACAGTACTCTCTCATTGCACCAACATGTCATGAACATATGCAAGGCTGCATATCTTGAGCTGAGACGCATCAGCTCCATTCGCGAGTATCTTTCAGTTGATGCCACTAAAACACTTGTGTGTTCCTTAGTACTTTCAAGACTGGACTATTGTAACTCAATTCTGTCTGGTTCATCTCAATATCTACTCCAGAAACTTCAAAAAGTTCAAAACACAGCTTCTCAGATCATCCTTAGAGTACCACGATCAGAGCACGCCTCTCCCCTGCTCTGTACCCTACACTGGCTATCCATATGATCCAGAATTAAACACAAAATTAGTTCTCTGTGCTACGTTTCACTGACGGGCTCCAGTCCAACATACCTATCTGACCTCACCCATGTGTACACACCTGCAAGACACTTACGCTCCTCTTCTGACACTCGTATTCTCATTATTCCCACTATGAAAATGAAATCATATGGACAACGCTCTTTTGCATACCAGGACCCAGCAACGTGGAATGAATTGCCGACTGCACTTAGACACAAAGACACAGTGATCTCATTCAAGAGTGCTCTTAAAACTCACCTATTTCAACTGCAAGAACAGACTTGAAGACCTAATAATGTATCCTTACCTTAAATATTTACAGCATGTTTTCTGTTTCTAATTTCGTGGTGTTTGTTTTTATTTTTGTAATCATATCATTATATATGTTTTTTAAGTGTTGTCAAATGTTGTAAAGCGCTTAGAGCTTCTAAAGATTAGGCGCTATTTTGTCAAAAAACTCCATGTATAAATTGGCAAATATTGGTGAGGCTGGGAACCCCATTGCTGCCCCCTGTTTCTGTTGGTAAAGCTACCCATTGTAGATAAAATATGTGCTGTCCAAACACAGTTTCAATAAGGCACAGATAGGGAGGTCATGTGATCAACATTAGTTGTTATGAAGGCAGTGTGATATTGCTGAAAATTCTATGATATTTATGCTCAAAGTATTGGAAGTTGCTAATGATCATGAATTGACCAGAGCAAGGAATATATTTCAGTTATATCTAAGTAGTTTATCCTTGCCAGTCTGATATCAAGGAAACTAATTCTATTCATATTATATCCACATATGAAATCTTTTCACTATTTTAAATTCCACTGTGTACAGAAATGACTTGAGGATAAAATAAGAACCAGATGTGGCAAATGAAATTAAACAACTGATGTTGCTGATTATATAAAATTTCATGCAAAAATATGCCCAGGGAATTGAAGAATCTCAAACTGTCTTTTCTGAAAGTAATTTAATATAAATGCCTAGTTCTTTTTCACCAATAATAAAACAATATTTATCTTGACCAACCATGTTTTTTGTCATCAAGAAAATGAGTTAGAAGTTTAAACATATTCCAAGTAAGAATCACTTTTCACAAGATGATTTTTTGCAAAAAGAATGGTAAGCAAGTTAGTATCCAAACACAATAATAAACCCAAAATATATTTTACAGTTCAGTGTCAACTGGCCCTTGTACATCTAAATGATATGAGAAAACAAAAGGATTATGTCAGATTTTAAACGTTCATATTACATAGCTATATACAGGCTTCATAACTCATGTGGAAACATTGGAATCAACTTTCCAAGGTATGATGTAAGATGGCTGATCTAATTATCACTAATTATCCTGAACAGTTGGTCATATTGTCATGAAAATTTCACTATAACACTCCTTTTGATATGTGACTAGGGTCCTGCTTGACACAGTCAACAGAGCCCAGTAGTAATCACTTTGTCTGTCTGTCAACAATTCCATTTCAAACTTGACTGGGAATTGTTAAATTTAAAAAAAAAATGGTACAAAACTTTATGTTGATGAGATTTTAAAAGTTTGATCTTCAGCATTTCACATTCTTTACAGGAGTTATGCCCCCTGATTACTTTAATCACAGCATAACTTTGCCAAAGTTTGTTGGTTTTCTACCAGATTTGGTATTTGGCTTTGTAATAAAGATTGTGCGCAGCAGTTGTTATGTACTTTTGAGAGAGTGATGTATGTAAGGTGAAGTTGTTTGCATTTGAAACATGCACTGTGGAGAGAATGTTGGCATACCTATATGCTACTTTGATGTAAATGTGGCTGACATTTCTTTTGATACTGTGCTTGTGGAAATTGTACATGATCTAAGCACACTGCTAACTAAAATGACTGCTCCCTTGTGCTCAAAATAACAGCCTGAATTAGTCTAAAATACACTATCCTTAGCAGCTATTAAAATAGGCAAAATGAATTTTGCCAGACTAGACAATACCAGGTTCTGAAAGTGCAATGAATGAATTACCAAATATATACAATGTAAAATAAGTTATTGGCTCTATTTTTTACAATTTACCTCTGAAGTTCAGGAAGTGACAATGACCAAGTGGAGCTAGCAGTGTTTTGAAAATTGCACATCTGGAGTAAGGCCAAGCTGTATACTCAATAACCCATATTACACCCATCAATCATATACCAAAATAAAGAAAATTATAGGTTCTTTGAACAATACCTAAGATATACAAAGTCTTTTTTTAAATAGCCAGTATAACCAGTGAGGAACCTGGGGAAATTCTTTTTCTTTAAAATTCTAACCCTATGCAAAATACGAAACTGTAGAGTGCCACCATATTCATGAAACTTTGAATGATTTTGATTTCCAGTATTCCATGATGTCATTTACAGGAGTTATGTCCCCTGATTGTCCTCCTGACTTTGCTTTTGCAGTGTTACTTCACAAAGAATTCTTTAATTAAACCAAATAAGGCATGCAGCATTACACTGGAGAGAGACTGAAATAAGTTTAATTTCCACATTCTTATTTACAAGGCTTAAGGCCCTTGATTGTGCATTCAAATTTTGCCTCCACAGCATGAAGTTAGTAAGGATTTTTTTTTAACCATATGTATCATTCACCTTTATGATGATGAGCCCTTGAATGAAAAATTGGATTTCCAGCATTCTGTGTTCTTGGATGAGTTATATCCCATTTTTGCCCGATCTCCTGAATTTGGTTTCACAATGCAACCTGCTCTGTTTAAGACCCTGTTAACTGAATTGTAGTGAGTGGGGTAGTGGTGGTGGTCATAATGACATCAGGGTTTTCTCTAAACACAGAGTAGAGTATGTAGTTGGTCATAAACAAGAGGAGGCTGATGTGACTTCCAAAATGGCTGCCACATTATCCATCCTACAAAATCTGTTTATTGGTACTCCACCTCAATGGATGGTTGTATTAACATTGTGTTTTCACCAATATGTTTCTAATGTAATTAGTCTTAAATGAAAATAGAGCTAATCTGATCTCCATTATGGCAGAGCATGCTGGCCATTTTGAAAGTCTTGTTTAGGCTATTATTGTTGAACACATCATGGTATTTACTTCAGATTTGTGCTAAAACACTTACTGCAGTATGTATTTGGTCTTGTATGAAAAGGGTGCTGATCATCCGACCAACTCAGTAATATTCTGAAGAGTATATGAAAATTGTCATTAAATTTTTGCTGAAGGACTGAATCTTACAATATGAGCTGGTTTTGTATGAAAAGTGAAGAGGATCTGACTGACAAAACTTAATTATATGAATAGGTTTATACCAGATTTTGTAAGGGTCTCCCACATTGTAATACAGTAGTCTGAATCAATGACTGCTGACCATGTTATATACTGAACTGCATTAAAGAGAAAACTGGAACATGTGAGAAAACGTGATATATTGGGAATAGTCTAATATACTGAACCGAGGTATAGCATACGCAATCAAAATTTGTTAAATAATGGTGATTTGAAAAGGAAGATACAAGTTTCAAGCCATGTTATACATTGGTATGATTTTAATCATAGGGCCATACTGGTGAGGTCATTTGGTCATGGGTCCATACTTGGATAAGGCTATTTGGCCATTGGGTCCATACTGGTGCAAAGTTATTTGGTCATGGTGTCCATAATGGAATCATGTTATTTGGTCACTGGGTCCATACTGGTATCAAGTTTTTTGGTCATGGTGTCCATACTGGTACAGTGTATCAAGTTATTTGGTCACTGTGCCCATACTGGTATCAAGGTTTTTGGTCCTGGGGTCCATACTGGTGTCAAGTGTACATGAGTAACTTAAACATACAAGAAAATATTCTGAAAATCTCATTCGATTTGTTGGAGTTTCTGATGAATATCTTATGATTTCAGTACTCAGCATTAAAAAGAATGAGGGACAATATGGACTAGTGTATTCCTATAAACTCCTTTTATGTAGTGGAACATTTGTCCCTTTAAGGGACTCCTGTTGGGAATGTCAAATTACAAGCACTGTAGTTCTTTGGACTGTTATGATTGGTTGACCAGAAGTTTGTTTTATGGTGCTCCTTCTCTGTTTTAGGTACAGAAGACAGGGTCATCTGCTTTTCTTGTGGTGGAGGCTCCAAAAATTGGCAACATACAGATGATCCATGGAAGGAGCATGCACGCATGTTCCCAGACTGTACTTATATTACACATGTGAAAGGATTCCAGTTTGTGGTAAGTTCTTATACCCCACCACTAACGATAAAAGGGAACAGCTTGTTTTTGCCTTATCTGTATGTGTACATGTCCTCAGACAGTCCTTTCATTACCCAGAAGGACTTAATATTTTTAAATGAAATTGACACATATTTAGGTAGATAGTTGTTATCTGCCAGACAGATGAGCTTATATAACCATTCACCAAGTTGACTTGTAGGAAGGTGTTCACATTTATTCATTGCAGTTACTTGGTCATTGCATTTTAACCATTATTTAAATGTTCTATAGCCACAAAGCACAAGACAATAGATGTGCTAAAATGTATTTCCTAGACTTAGTAAGACGTTACATTTGAATGATTACCAGAGAGTCTCTACTAGACATATTACTTAAGTCCCTATACCATGTGCTATTTAACTATAGTGTGCAGTTGTGTATTCACACATATCCAACCTTTGGAACAAATAGGTGTAGCACAGGCCCAAGTTATAAAGAAAAACAGTTTGTGTTATGATCCTTCAGGACTGATTGAGGACCCTACCAAATAAAACTTTATTATCGGACTTGACCAGAAATGTGTGTCACTTAAGTGTTTTGTGTTTTTGAAGTAGTAAGTCAACATGTTATCAGTCAGTAAAGTGGACTAAAATACTATTGTTGGGGTGAAATTCTGTTTTATAGTTTTGTGAAAGAAAAAATATCATTTCTATAAATAAATGGTTAGTGAGAAATGTAATGAAGGATGGGAAGATGATACAAAAACTTTGGCAACTGCAAATCTGGAAATGATAATTACATATTTTAGGTACACATTTACACCCTATAGTAAATTTTTCAGTGACAATAGTTAATTTGTAATGTTGGCCATAGGCCCATAATACTACAGTTATGCAACAATATTGTAACGATGTTGGTGAAAAATGGAAAAAGAGGAAAAATCCAGCACACACAACAGCAATATGTAGGAAGATAAAGGAATAGTTACATGAACGTGTGATCTCTTCTTTGGAATGGTGAAAAAAGTACATTGGAAGTTGAGATATTATGACAGGATTCTTGGACTTCATCAGTGAATAATGATTTCATCACAAGTGTATTTTTGTCATTGTCATTGTATATTTTTCTGAAGAAAAATAATAATATTTAATGATTTTTTTTATAAATACATGTAATTAGTTTGGAAAGTGTCTATGTGTGTGTTTGGATTTTTAATGTAGCTTTAATGATTTAGTCCTATTGCTACAATGTCTGCAGTGTGGCAGTTTACACAATATAAAATAGATGAATGATGGACAGGTGGACCATCACTGAAATTGCTAATTCACCCAACACTCATGTACCGCTAGCCAGACTGCCTGACAGGTGAACTGCTTATGATATAGCATAAAAAGAACTAATAGAGAAGTACTCTCAAACTCTTTAATAACAACTATTTAGCATTATAACACATTACTTAAGTATGCATCTTTGACATTCCTTGGGTCTCACCCTCCGCTGCATGAGGTTAATGTGGTAAGATGGTAGAGAAGCATGCAGTATCTATGAGGCGGAATTGCCAGTATGACTGATGTAAGGGCCGAATAGCCAACATGCACTATCTATTTTTAGGCGGTATCGCCATTATGACTGATGTCAGGGCTGAATGGCCAGCATGCCCTATCTATGAGGCGGAATTGCCAGTACGATTGATGTGAGGGCCGAATGGCCAGCATTCCCTATCTATGAGGCGGAATTGCCATTATGAATGATGTCAGGGCCGAATGGCCAGCATGCCCTATCTACGAGGCGGAATTGCCAGTATGACTGATGTGAGGGCCGAATGGCCAGCATGCCCTATCTACGAGGCGGAATTGCCAGTATGACTGATGTCAGGGCCAAATGGCCAGCACGCCCTATCTACGAGGCGGAATCGCCATTATGACTGATGTGAGGGCCGAATGGCCAGCATGCCCTATCTACGAGGCTGAATTGCCAGTATGACTGATGTCAGGGCCGAATGGCCTCATGTCAGGGCCGAATGGCCAGCATGCCCTATCTATGAGGCGGAATTGCCAATATGACTGATGTCAGGGCTGAATGGCCAGCATACCCTATCTACGAGGCTGAATTGCCAGTATGACTGATGTCAGGGCCGAATGGCCTCATGTCAGGGCCGAATGGCCAGCATGCCCTATCTATGAGGCGGAATTGCCAATATGACTGATGTCAGGGCTGAATGGCCAGCATGCCCTATCTATGAGGCGGAATTGCCAATATGACTGATGTGAGGGCCGAATGGCCAGCATGCCCTATCTATGAGGCGGAATTGCTAGTATGACTGATATCAGGGCCGAATGGCCAGCTTGCCCTATCTATGAGGTGGAATCGCCATTATGACTGATGTGAGGACTGAATGGCCAGCATGCCCTATCTATGAGTTGGAATCACCATTATGACTGATGTGAGGGCTGAATGGCCAGCATGCCCTATCTATGAGGTGGAATTGACATTATGACTGATGTGAGGGCCGAATGGCCAACATGCCCTGTCTATGAGGCGGAATTGCCAGTATGATTGACTGACATAACTATGAAGGCAGAATTGCCGCTGTATTGAAGCAGAGTCACCATAACTTAAGTCTGTAAGTCGAGTGGATTGGGGACAAAATGCTCAAACGACACTGCATGCCGAGAATGGAAGTGCAGTAGTATGCAGCAGAGAGCCCCAAAGAACGGATATGTATGGACAGAAGAACCTGCAGTTCTGTTCAAATAGGCACGAAATATGTAACACACAATATAAGCCATTAGGAATATGAAACACAAATTATTGCCATAACAAGACACATACGACTGTGAATAATGATATATGGATAATACTGCAAGGACCCGTGCCAAGGTGTTACTGTTTAAGGATCCCTGCCTGCATACAATATTATGGTGATAACAAGACTAAAATCACTAGATTGTATTGTACGGTAAGCAATGCTGTGATGCGAGAATCTGTAAGAAAGTCATATATGAGGAAACAAAAGTTATAAACATGTATGTTCAGCACTGCAGTGTTCACAACTTATTCCCCGTTTGGGGTCAATGTATAAATATGTAAACTTTACATCAACAGCCCCAAAACCCACAGCACAGCCATGCATACAGTTGACAGCCCCGCATACAATAGGAGTGCAAATTAAGTCAGATGCACAAACCGATTGCAGTGAATAGTCAGTAAACTGATGAACTAGAAACCTAATTGATACACCAAACCACATAATGTAAACATGGGGTGCAGGCCCTAATGGTGCTTAAACGCTGCCCAATGCCAATGAATCTGATAATCCTGTTTCACAGAACACAATGTGAACACACCACCGATGCGAAACACACCTCACAGGGTGACTGAATCTGATGATTACACTCCATCGAAAAACTGCAGAATTCCAAATGCAATGAAACACTTGGCACAATACACAGAATCTGCTTATTGCTCTCTCAAAAATAACTCCATGTACAGAATCTGATGATCACATCTGAAAGAATAACCCATCCTTTCTCGGAAATCAGTCCATGTAAAGAATCTGATGATCACATCCGAAAGAATACACAGACACACGCCAACTAACCTACATTAGAACATACATACTTCCATCAAATGCATGCTATCCAAGAAAACAAATAGATGAAACTGCTCGTACGGTAGTACTTATCCATGAACGGGTAGATCCACACATGGCCTGCTGTGCATATAGAATGGCATCATTTGAGGTCCTGATGTAACGTAAATAAGAATCAGAAGTCCAACGGCCTAGCGTTTTAATAAGGTGGTCCTTGATCCCAGCATTAGCTGCTGTAGTGGCAGCCCCTATCCGAAAGGAGTGCCCATTGAATTTGTGTTGTGGATAGCATAGTACCTGCAGGAGCAGATGTAACTTCTCCAAAAACACTGATCTAGAAAGTGGATTAATACAATCTGTAGTAAATAGCGGGTCAGAATGCCTAAGACAGCCCACCCTGCCGTGGAGTGCAAGATAGTCGTGCATAGCCCTTAAGGGGCACGTACAGTTATGCACTGCAAAAAGTCTGATCTGCACACCATAACGGAATGGATCAGACTTTGACGCTGTCAACACTAAAGTCCCATTAGAATTATCACCAGCAATAATAAAGTCACTGATATGCAAGTACTCCATATCTGTAGTTGCTGTCACTGTAAATTCGCCACAATGTAAGAAGGCAAAGAAAGCTAATGAAGATGCAGCAAGCAGCATACCATCCACCCAGGTACTAAAGAAACCTTTCTGAAGTAAAGCACACATGCACGCCAATATATCAAAGGTGATGGGTAACCTTGTGTTAGGTCCATTACTCTGCAATTTCTTCACACCCCGCAACACCATTTGCAATCTTGGACAGCACGAATACAAAGGGCCATCGAGGGGTGATATATGCCCTGTTTGACACAAATACTTCACACCACACAAATACAGCTTGATAGATGCATATCGAATATGAATAATCTTGAAGCAATATGCCACAAAATCAACAAGGGCATCCTCATCAGTTGGTACTGAAGGTTGATCACACCTATGATCCCAGCGACCCAACATGATCAAAAAATGACTGAAGGCTTTCCAACCTGATAAATAAACTGATTGTGTCCATGGGCTATGTGCTGCTTGTAGTAAAAGGTCCACAGTTTTGTTTAGTTAGAGTATCAGTTCCTCTAAAACTTGGCATGGGTGAGGAGTTTTCTCTGCAGCTGGAGCCAGATGCCAGAATTTTTCCATCTGAAAATGAGAGAGAGCATCTGCAATGAGGTTATCTTTCCCTGGGACATATTCTGCTAGAATTTCGCAGCAATATTGAGCTGATATCCACATAAATGCCTGAGCAATTTCATTATCATGGGAGACTTGGATTGACGTTTCATAATTATCTCAACTGTACTGATATTGTCACAGTGGAACAAAATTCGTTTTCTCTGCCACATATGGCCCCATATATGGGCTGTGACTACGATGGGGTAGATCTCCAGCAGGGCCATAGACAACTTGCCTGTGCCTAGTATGTCTAAATTGTCTGGCCATGATCCTTGGAACCATCTGCCTTGGAAAAAACTGCCAAATCTGAGAGTTGATGCTGCATCAGTAAAGAGCTCAATATCTGTAGCAATAGTAACATTAGAGTCCAAGAAAAAAGAAATTCCATTCCATTGAGCCATAAAGTCACTCCACATCTTTAGATCCAGTCTATGTTCGCTACTTATTTTTACATGATGATTCAATTCAGTGATGGTTGTTGACAAGGATATTAGATATGATGTGAAAGATCGACCAGGGGCGACCACTCGACATGCATAATGTAAATGACCCAAAAGACTCAGCAATTCCCTCTTCGTGCAAGATTTTCTTTGCTGGAAAGTTTTTATCAGTGCAGCTAATCTGCTTAGCTTATCTTGTGGCAATCTAGCTTCCATTTTTTCTGAGTCTAGAATTATACCCAAGTATTCCATGACTGGTGACGGTCCTAAAGTCTTATGGGGAATAGTTGGAATAGATAACCTATTGAAAATCAATGTGATTAATGCCATAGTTGTTTCAGCCAGAAAATCAAGCTCATCAATGGACAAAAAATCATCCAGTAAATGCAGGAAATGTGATATACCATAATTATGTTGAGCTATCCACAAAATTGCTCTGGACATTGTATCAAAAATCTTAGGACAACTTCTCCTACCAAACACTAACTTGGTGTAGAAATAATATTTGTTCCTCCACTTGACACCATACAGAGGCCACAATGATGGGAGTATGGGAATTAGCTTGAATGCATCGGTAATGTCCATCTTGCACATATTAGCACCCATTCCTAACTGCACCAGAATGTGAATAGCATCATCTATTTTTACGTATGAGAGAAAAATCATCCTTGCTGATTAAGACATTGATACTTTCATGCTTGAGTGAACTGTGCGGTGCCAACAGATCTACTATAAGTCTGTACTTGCCCAAATATTTGCTTTGTACTATACCCAGGGGGCTAATCCGGAATATAGGAAATGGTGGACTTTCAAAGGGGCCTATGAGGTAGTTGTTGGAGAGCTCATACTCAAGTAATACGTCAACCACATCAGGTTGTGATGTCGATGATACCAGATTTTTACACTCAAATGAAGATGTAGGCTGATGAGAAAATCCTGTATGAAAACCAGAGCAGAGACCATTTATAAGATAGTCCACAAATTCTTTATCAGGATGGTGTTGCAATTCTTCTTGCAGTCTAATGATGTAGATGGGTGTGGTTGCCTGAAATGTTGTTAATGCTATATCCTGATTTAGTCATTGAGGTTTTGAAGGTGGCAGCACCTGCTTAGTCAACAGGTTGCACTTGAGCTGTGGATGTGTTTTTTTGCAAGTCAAGCACACGTGCGCATTACTACAATTTGCTCGGAAACAACCATTTGTTCCACTGAAATTATTGCATATTTCTTTCCCTAAGTGTAATATCCTTCTCCGACCTTGCCTATCTACTGTACTCTGACTATACACTGATGGACTTTGTCTTGGTTGACTAACTGATGTCTGGGGAGCAAGGTGACAGAAGTCTGAATCTTGAGCAAAACTCCGGCAATGATGGCATGGAACAACCTTGTAAGCAGATAAGACATATGTTGTAGCTTGGGATCGATTCTACTCCAATCTAGTTTAATGTTCATGGAGCTGCAGTAAATGGCTGCTTTTCGTGCAAACTCTTTGTGGTACTCATAAAAAGCTGGGCTTCCTTTTGTCAGGGCATGCATTTTTATCAACTCTTTCTGATATAGATCCAATTCTTGAGTTCTGGAAGGGAAGGCATCACACATAATCGCCTTGTACCGACTAAACGCCAATATGAACTCACTAAAAGTCAAGTTCTTGGAAAGCCTATGGTTGCAGATTTGTGTAATATTTGAATTTTGACCAGGAAACTTTCCCACCAACTTCATGCCCCACTGACCTGACTGAATGGATGTTTGATCTTCAAATTCATGTGGCATTAGAAGTAAAGATAAATTCACGTATTGACCTGCAATAATCTCCTTCCGCAGTTGTGAGCTGACGGGGTCAATATCTGGTAGGGTAGAGATAGGCACGCCATGGTCAGAAAACTCTGTGACAGCCAAAGCGATACCAGACCTGATTTCTGTGGCCAACATCGCTGTTGCGAGGGTATGCGCCTGTGTCTCAGTACACAGATATTCCATATTGTTGGACATATTTAACTGGGTTTGCATTTTTATTACAGCCGCTTGGAGAGATGATACTGCTTCCAATAGAATGGTATCCTTCTCAGGAACATGGTGTATTTGTTGTTGTTGATTAATGTCTCCGGTACCATGAGACCCCCTTACTGTGGGCACAAAACTAGGCATTCCTATTGCTCACGGCTGCGCCCTTCATTGACTGGTTCTCGAAGCTGAGTGCGGCAAGGGATGAACTGTATTAGCTGCATATATAGATTGCCGAAGACTCGCCGCTGGTGGCTGGCAGAAATACCAAGCCCAGTCTTGTCTAGGTAAGGGGGCAATTCTGTAGGTACTGACGTCGTCCCGAGCTGCTGCAAACCCTCCTTTCCAGGTGAGTCAGAATCCAGGGGCCTAAATGCTCGTGTTAGGCCGCCATCCTGAATTAGCTTCAAATTTTCTTTGTAGATCTGCACGAGTTGAGCCTTTTTTAGAGAAGCCGGCACAATAATGTTAAGTTCACGTATTTTGAAGAAGTTTTCCCACTGACCAATTTTTAGGTGACTGAGCATCCCAGTGTTGTCTGTTTTTTGCGCTCTACGACCGCGGCACCCATGAGAAGAGGAAAGCTGCTGCGATTTATCCATGATATACAAAGTCAGCAATTGCCCACAGAACAATAGGGTTTTGCAGCAGACGGTGCTACACGACATCCACTTAAACACTCAGGAAAGTTGCAAGTCGTCGCACTGTAATCCAGTTAAATCAAATTCTGTCATCATGCCTAGAAATTAAAACTATATCAACATATTTCCAGTATAGCTTATGATTGAATCCTGAAAGAATGTGAAGTTCCAACAGCAAACAGTTCTTGAACCAAGAAGAGAATATAATACGAACAAACTGTCCATTCTCAATGCTGATCACTTGTGAAGTCAATGGCCACTGTCAGCTACCTCAGCACAGCAGACCCTTGTCTCTGATTGGCTGCTAGCCAATCCAACTAGTGTATGTGTCCACTGAACTGACCTTGAACTGACCTACATAACGGGCTTTGACTGGAATCTATTCTTTGTGTAAACATTATTTAATTACATTAAACACCTATTTATAGAGATGTCTAGCACTGGGGCATCATGCCGCAGACATGTAGCATGATGTCCAACCCAGTCACATTATCCTGACACCAGGTCAACCAGTCCTAACACTAATCTCTTAATGCTGAGCGCCAACAAGGCAGGTGCTAGTACCATTTTGTTTTAAAAATAAGTCTTTGGTATGACTTGGCCGGGGTTCAGATGCATGACCTAACATATCCGAGGTGGACACTCTAACCACTTAGCCACTGGAGTGGTCTAGTTTGAAAGGAAAGCAGTTAATCATGGAAGAATACTACTAATACTAAAGCAGCAGCAAATCTTGAACTGAAAATGGCACTTTTTTTTTCTGGTACATTCAATAATTAAATATATCAGAGTTTTCTTTTTGTCAGCTTGTTTTGCCTTATTTGAATGTTTTTATATTAGTTTCACAAATGTATAGCCACCACATTAATCACATTAATTTTCATGAAAAATGCATGGTAAGAGCCAATAGAATTTCATGATCTGTAATACATATTTTTCTTGTAATGCCAATTATGTGTGTATATGTGTTTTTTGTGAATGATGATGTTTTCCAAATGAAATAAATAAGAAGGCAAATAAATAATCGGGCAGCTGTGTCATATCTTAGGCATGTTTGACTGTAGTAGTATAATAAATATTCACTGTAGTAGTGTAATAAATATCATTCACTGTAGTAGTGTAATAAATATCATTGCCTTACTTCATGGAGTATATATGTTATGAAGTGGTCTAGTGGTTAAAGCATCTGCCTCGGATGTGGGAGGTCACGGGTTTGAACCCTGGCCAAGTCATACCAAAGACTTTAAAAATGGTACTAACAGCTGCCTCACTTGGTGCTCAGCATTAAGAGGTTAGTGTTAGGACTGGTCGGCCTGGTGTCAGGATAATGTGACTGGGTGGGACATCATGCCACATGTCTGTGCCATGATGCCCCAGGGCTAGATATCGCTATAAACTGTCACACTGCAGACATCATAGCGATATGAGCGAAAAATTGTTAAAGACGTTAAAAATCTAAATCACACACACACACACACACACACTGTTATGAAATGTTAAACTTTGAGAGTGTTTGTCTAAAAGGGGTAATTTTTAACCAGAGTATTGTAAGTGTTTGTTTTTTCCTTATCAATGATTACTCTGATGGTATTTATATCATTTATCAATCCACTCTTGTCAGTAATAACTGTAATGGTATTTATATCACTTATATCATTTGTCATCCTCTCTTGTCAGTGATAACTCTGATAATATTAATATAATTTGTCATTCATCTATTGTCTCTGATAATGGTATGTATATCATCTGTCATTCCTCTCTTGTCAGTGATATCTCGAATGATATTTAAAAAATTTATCATTCCTCTCTAGTCAGTCCTAACTCTAATGTTATTTATATAATTTGTCATTCCTCTCTTGCCAGTACCAACTCTAATGGTATTTATATCATTTGTCATTCCTGTCTTGTCAGTGATAACTGTGATGATATTAATACCATTTGTCATTCATCTGTTGTCCATGATAACATTAATGGTATATATATCATCTCTCATTCCTCTCTTGTCATTGATAACTCTAATGGTATTGATATCATATGTCATTCCTGTTCTTGTCAATGACTCCTTTAATGATATTTATATCATTTGTAATTCCTCAATTGTCTATGATAACTTTAATGGTATTGATATATGTCATTCCTGTTCTTGTCAATGATAACTTTAATGGTATTTATATCATTTATCATTCCTGTTCTTGTCAGTATTAACTTTAATGGTATTTATATCATTTGTCATCCCTGTTCTTGTCAATGACAACTTTAATGGTATTGATATTATGTCATTCCTCTCTTGTCTGTGACAACTTTAATGGTATTTATAGCATTTGTCATTCCTGTTCTTGTCAATGACAACATTAATGGTATAAATAACATTTGTCATTCCTGTTCTTGTCAATGACAACTTTAATGGTATTTATAACATCTGTCATTCCTGTTTTTGTCAATGGCAACTTTAATGGTATTTATATTATTTATCATTCCACTCTTGTCAGTGATAATTCTAATGGTATTATATTATTTGTCATTCCTGTTCATTTCAATGACAACTTTATTGGTATTTATATCATTTGTCATTCCTCTCTTGTCAATGACAACTTTAATGGTATTTATAACATTTGTCATTCCTGTTCTTGTCAATGACAACATTAATGGTATTAATAACATTTGTCATTCCTGTTCTTGTCAATGACAACTTTAATGGTATTTATAACATCTGTCATTCCTGTTCTTGTCAATGACAACTTTATTGGTATTTATATCATTTGTCATTCCTCTCTTGTCAATGCTAATTCTATTGGTATTTACATCATTTGTCATTCCTGTTCTTGTCACTGTTAACTTTAATGGTATTTATTACATTTGTCATTTCTCTGATTAGACAAGAAGTTAAAAAATGTTAATGAGGAGTGAATTTAGTAAGTGACCTAAATTTCATTGAAATCTTATTGTTACGTGTCTAGGCTCATACAAAAGTAACAAGATAAAGAGTGAAACCAACAAGCTTTGTAAAATTTAACAAATAATTTATTTCCCTAGAAAAACAAGATAAAAATGAGAAAAAGGACTTAGGTTTATGAATCAAATCCAAAATTAATTCAAGAATTAAAAATTATAAATCCTATCAATAAAAAGTTCTAAGTGAATCACATTTCAAATCCTGGTGAAATTCCAAGATGGAAGGCGATGACGTATGCTGTAACCTTCAGTGTTGTCATGTCAACAGTTTGTTGCTGAATCACAAAGAATAATGTTCCAGTTAGGAATTCTGAATAATTTTTAATAGATGTCTTTGTCCAGGGATTTTGTAAGGAGCACTTATATGTATATTTCTCCAGGGAAATGAGTCATTAATTCCAGAAATAAAAATTCAACTCAAACTGGTCACAACAAAACACCTTTGAGCTTCAAAGGTTTAAAGCACAACTTGCTATTTCTTCTCAAGAAAATGATTATACAGTAAAATAAGATGCAAAACAGATTCCTGGATGGGGTCACGTGATCACCTCTTAGCAGAACAATGTAGAAATGTTACATGACAATTATCACATACTCTAGTATAGCCTAAGCTAAAATCAATGGTTTTTACTCTGGAAATTTTTTTTTAAAAAGTTGTTTACTCGGACCTGACACTGGTTCTGGATACAGTGTTTCTACTACTGGCTGTTTATCAGGTCAAACAGAACTGAATTGAATTTCTAAAAAAAATATCAAATTCAGTAGACAAAATTGTCATTACAATAACATGTAATAGAATAAAACAAAACTAAAAAAAATTTAAAACTAACAAACAAGTAATCAAATTACATATACATAACACTTCCCCCATAAAAGAAAAAGAAAGATTTATATACACCACTCCTTCGATAACTCGCACACAACAGGGTCCACAAACATAGACCACGCTATAAGCGAGGGCGCGAGTTACCAAGGGACCTCCAAAAATTGAAAAAAAATCGCTTGGACATTGAGAAAACAGCGGGGTGGGGGGTGTCGGGGTTAGGGAACGTCACTGTTTAATGACTGAATCCTCATTTTACATTCACGTCGATAATAATTTTTAATAACGCACTTTTTCTAATGCAGTTGTTCGTTAATCTGTTTAAATAACATTTATTTTTAAAATGTCCAACATGTGAAAGATCGTTCCAACTGGTTTCAACAACCATTACGTTTACACGAAGACATGAGTGTATTACGTCACTGCTTTTTGTTTTCTTGATGAGTCTGGTTCCCGGAGTGGTATGTCATTGTATCCTACCAAAGTGGGAGTGAAAGAGCAGGGAACTAGACTAACTGTTGATACACTACCAAACAAGATTCCTTTTGTTCAAAAAGCAAGCAAAATTTTCATGAGACAATCGTCTACGTCGAATCTCAATTTTTGTGCTGTTCAGTTAGTACAGTATTGATATTGTCATTTCATTGGAAGTAATAATGAAACTTTTTATCATTCTTGAGGATATCTCAAAGTGCCAGTTCAAGAATTCTCTGAAACTTGCTTGCCCACAGTGGTCCGTATCTGTGAAACCTAGTTCTTTATTTTACGAAGTATAGTATTCTTTTTGCTTGGTTGCCGTGCTATCTTTGATCGCAGTTAGCAATGAGTTGGTTAATTTAGTTTATGTTACATACACAATAACATTTATAACAGTGTTCAATTGATCAACTGAAGTGAGTTCACCCGACATATGATTTTAAGTTTGTAGGATTTTCGTGCCTTTTAACTTTTCTTTTATTTCACCTCCATTATTTGATTCAAAAGACATAATTAACGTGATAATACAAAGGAGGCCAGCTTCTAATTCAGTGCAACAATGCAACAAATACTTCTGCAAGTCAGTTATCAAAACACGGTCGGCACCTAAATAGGTTCTCAGAGAAATGCTCACGGACATAG